>CCAG010011755.1:0-39017 GCA_001077435.1 Glossina morsitans morsitans | reverse complement strand
AGAGCGTCTTCCGGAGCTGATACATTACGGAAGTTTCGATAGACAAACGAATAATGGTATGTATTAAGTGGGAAATTAAAATTTATTTCACCGAGAATAGGTTTGGCCCCTGGTAATACTGCTGTCCAAGTATCCACTATTGGAACAGCCAGCACCGTTCCGGCTAGCAATAATTATACTATTGCTGGTACTGCGTCTTCCGCTGAAAGGTCATCAATGTAAGAGTTTTTCGTTCGGCCAATGCGCTTACCTGTATAATGCATATTGAAATTTTTTTTTTGCAGTAGCAGTAACTTTAAACGTCAAAACACAATTGACGCGGCCACTATCAAAGAAAATACGGCTCGATTATCAGCTCAAAGCCAAAGGCCTGCCTCTGCTACTCATAAGTTATTAACAACAGCAGATACATGTCAGTATTGGTCTTTATAAACGTAATTTGTGTTTTTTTTAAGATCTTACAAGACTTGAGTAGAACTTCAGCTTCCACAATTATAAAAATCTAAAACGGATAGTTTAAACACAAAAACATTCTTGCACAATCAAAATTTGACAAGCAGTGACAGCATAGTTAATATCGTTGTGTACAAGTCACGCGTCCATGTCGAATATAGAAAATTCAAATTTGTAATTATATCCAAGTAATATTCATTTCTATTGTTATTGCATCCAGGAGCGCATTATTAATGTATAGTACATTTAATCTTTCACTCCGCAGTATATATACGCCGGTGGTTTTCAAATTCAAAATTGCCAACTGTTGTCCGCAGATCAAGCTTGAACATGTATTTCATTTACGACCATACACATTGTATAGTACATTTAATCTTTCACTCCGCAGTATATATACGTCGTTGGTTTTCAAATTCAAAATTTGCCAACTGTTGTCCGCAGATCAAGCTTGAACATGTATTTCATTTACGACCATACACATTGCAAATACTTTTCTAAGCCAATATAGAGACGTCTGGTCAACTAACAATCACAAGTTAATGAAATATTTCGAATTATATAAATAGTAGCCAGATGTTAGAAGATGCACTTCAAGGCGAATGTTATTTTGCTACTTTTTATTTAACATGTTGACTGTCACTAGTATGCTGTTTTAAATAATACGTAGTTTATACGAAAAGAAGGTTCGTTTTTACGTGGTTATCACTTATATTCTTAAAAACTGTAAATTTACGTGAAACTTTCTTTGATGAAATTGCACAAGCAAAAAACCTTAGCCAATTTTTTTTTTCTTCATTTTAATCAAAGTAAAGTAGAATTTTTTCCATTCACTTTCATTTTTATGAACAGCGACTGTAAGCAGCGCAAAACCACGCTCTACACCTAAATATGAAGCGCCGAATAGCAACCGAACTGCAGCTACTGTTAGCATGATGCCTCGGCGTTCTACGACTCTGTATGAGAAGACATCTTCAACAGAAAAAACAAATGCTATTTCTACAGATTCAAAGTATGTACAATTCGTATGTGATTGTTGAGATTGTTACATTTCAAATAATAGTTCACCCCTAGAAAATTTTACAAGCTTTTAAAAAAGTTTTTTACTAACATCAAAATCAGTACATTTTAATACATATGTTGAGCAAGCTAACAAAACAAAATCATCAAAAGAGTAAAGTTTTAAAACCTTGTTAACATAATGAACTTGATCAGCATCAACTCCATGAACAGTTTTAGAGTAGAAACAACATGCTTATTAAAAGCATTGTAAGAATATTTTTTATTTCACTTAAGCTCTTTTGTCCGTTCATTTACTCTGAAAGCTGAATTTAATATTACAATTAATATTAAATTAAAATTAAGTCAATATTAAATAAAATGCATTGTAAATGATTTTAACCACGTTTTGTACATTTAAAAATTTGCTTGGTTTTCTTAAAATCTTGTTTATAGCCATATAAAAAACAATTTTTTCAAATTCCATCAAAGCGCTAATTTCTTTTTATATTTTTTTGTCTTACTTTCCTTTTTGAAACGAAATCGTTAAAATCTATTTGTATAAATATGTTCCAAAAAAAATTCTACAACTGGCAACTTAACAAAAATACCATTGTATCCATTCTTCGCAAAAAATCAATAAATATTTAAAATATAAAATTAATGGTGAGTATCAAATAAGAATTCCTAAGCTTAATAATAAAATTATGATACGTGTTAAGAATTGAACAATTAACTAAAACAAGGCATCGTGTAAGATAGGGTTGGTGATGATCAAGAGAAAAATTATCTCTTATATTCAAAATAGAAATAACAAATTTTTTTTTAAATACAATAATTTCATGAATTCTCTTTCCAGAAATTGTTTACTCGTTTGTAATTCTTTCATTGTTCTGTACTTTGTACTGTTTTATTTTTTTTTTTTTTTTTTTTTTTTTTTCAATAAGATTTCGGGCTGTCATCAAATTTCTCTGAGCTTTGTGATCTTTGTGGTACGGTCTGTTTGAATCTTTTTTTCCACTTTCAAAAAAACGAACCACCATTTTCTTTTAATAAGGGTTTCTATTGTGCGTTTGCTCTTTGTTTAGCAAACAAAAAGTATATAATTAATTTTCTTTATTTTTCGTTCCAAAATTTATTTCATTTTGTATTTTTCTCATATTTTTTGCATGTTACAACCACCGCCACCAACTATCACAAACTAATTAATCGACCAAACAATAAATTCAACAACCAACCGACCTCTGTTCAACAATGCGTAATACGGAAATATTTCAAATAAATCATTGTGCTTATTGGTTTACCGCTCTCTACTTGCATGAACATTCCTCTAATTCTACTTTTTGCTTGCCAATTTTGTGTACAACAATTCTAACAAAATATAAAAAAAAAATTTTAATTCAATTCAAACTCTTTCCTTCGACAAACGTGATTAAAAAATTCGGTTTTTTAAAAACATTACTTTTAAAAACGGTAAAAAACTGAACTGCTTACTTTGTTTACACATGCGCCGATGACTAATTAATTCTTTTATGCCTGCCAATTTTTTGTACCAATTTTGAAACATTTAACTCAATAACGAAAACCAATGATCGAATGCTTCCATGAATATGCACCGCGCATATAAAAAAACGTACAAAAATAGTGTGTTCAACGATCTTAGAGTGACATCAGCTGTTAAGTCTGGCAGACATTTTCCGAGGAATGTTCCATCACGTTCAACTTTTCATTCGGGTGAGTTTTGCTTTTATGTAAGAAACTTTCTAAACCTAATATGTTCGTGTTCATAAATAACGATAGAAATTTAAAAAAGGCATAGAAACCAGATTTATCTCCGCGTACAGGAGGTGAGGTTTTAATTTGGGGCGTGTTGTATGCCAACCAAGACATTTTGCATCCAAATATTTTAAAAAGATCTTATAAACAGTTTCGACAATGTGTTTAAAGTTGATATGGTGGAATTCAACTAAAAATGCGTTTGCAGACTTGAGAATATGCGTAATTCGACTTAACATCATGTGTATATATTATGAGAAATTTCTGTTACGTACTTGTGGATATTGCAAATGAGATAGAACAATTTGTGTTCTTCCCATAATTATGACAGAACTCTGCAGCTCATATGTTCTTATAATTGTTAGTTTTGTTTCTATTTTAAGTTTGGTATATTTTCTCATCTCTATAAATTATATCGGTGCGTTCATATGTATACAAACAAAATTGTAGGAATAAACAAGTAGATAATACAATAGAATACATCTCAATCTGTTTATTTCTTCGTCATTACATTAGAAACTTGCACTAGTTACGCTATTACATTGATTAGAGCATTTGTACATTAAAATATATGTACCTATGACTATAAATATTCCACATTTTTTGACGAGATCTCTTTTTCAAAATTTATTACGTACAAGAAATTTATCTGAAAAAAATTGTTAAATCATTTGAAGCTTTATATAAATGCATTCTAAAATTATGAACCCACTTCTAATCATTTTGTCTTCTATGCATATCATTTATATATATTTTGTTTTACGCCGCCTTTTACCTTTTTTGCATTTTTTCATATTTAATTAAGTTTTATGTTTCACGTTTACATGTTGTCTGCGTGATGTTAGCAACAATTTCACTTTGATAATAATCACAATGTCACAATCGAATTACAATAATTATTTTTCCAATGTTGATATTTAGAACTTATGTGAAGCTTTTAAGAAACTCGCACATGATTTAAGATATTTGTATATTCAAAAGTAAGAACATTTCAACTGTACCACAAATATTTGTAGAACTGTCTATCGCCTAGATGTAGGAAATGGTATAACTTATTTATATTAACGAACTGTCCTTGCTTTTTAAAATCATGGGGACTGCTTGGAGCTACAACTTGGTACATTAAATTTGCGATCTAAAACGGAGAACTTTTCTTTCCGTGTCTTAGTCTATAAGAGTATCAAAAATTAATCACGCCACCTATTATTAATGAATATGCAAACTTATATTTTTCCTTTAAAAAAAGATTAAAAAATGTTATATAGGAATACGATAATGGGTATAAAAGATTCGGTCGCAACGGAATATAATTTTCCCACTTAGCATAATTGATGCCGATTATTGTATCTCTGTGTTTAGTATTAACTTAGCTACACGATAGTATAACATGCGCTAGTTTCTTTAGGAAGGAGGTGTTAAAATCCTCCATCATCAATAATTTGAAATTTTTCTTTCCTGTTCCCACACTTTCATTGAGCTGCTCAAGATATCAGGAGCAGCACCATTAGCAATACCTATGGAACCATTTTCCGGCTGAGACAGATAGTGTCAAGGAGGACACAATCTGTAATCTAGCAAGTAAGAGAATTATATTCGGTCCTGACCAAATCTTTTATACCCATAGCCCAAAAAAAAAGGTAAATTACCATACTCTACTATCATACTCTATAATATTCAGCGGGCGCGCTTAATTTTTTCTATTTTCAGAATGAAAGTGGAAATTTATATGGTTTATATATTGTACTTTCCAAGTGACAAACAAATAATACAGCAAAAGTATTCTTTTGCAAATTTGTAGACGATATCTTCATTTTTACGAGCGGGGGAATGTTGTTGATGGGCGTACGGACATGCTTAGATGCGTCACGAATTTGAAACTGGCCAAGAATTTATATACTTTACGGGGTTTTTGAAGCTTGCTTCTGCGCGTTTGAAAAAAATATGAAACTGTGACACACTATAAAAGAGGGTAGGAGCGACCGATTTTTCCTTTTTTGTTGAGGTACTGTGGGATCACTCATACAATGCGGTCGTTGTTATTATGCTAGTTGAGGAGTAGTGGACAAATAACCGGACAGTAGAAGTGTTCCCAGTTTACGTTGTTTCGCAGGCGTGACCTTTGACCAATTTAGTAAATTTCCTGCAATCTGCAAGAAGTTACAATGTTTTTATCAAACTTGAAGGCGACATCTTAATTGTCGCATACGGAAAATTATCTACCACAAACAGTACACCGAACGCTAAATAGACACATTTACAGACGAACACGTCTAAATTTAATTGATACCAAAATTTTTTCCTACTTTATGAATCTTGAAAATGCTTTAACATAATGAATATAACATATCACTTAATACAACAACAATACTGTTGACAATCCCACTCGATTTCTGGATAGTACCAACCGTCAAACGTACGAGTCAAAATTTAATGACGTTCTGACAATTAGTTTACAGGTTACAAGGAAAAAATATTGTTGAAGCCAAGCATGGGCTTGTTAAATGTTATGGAGACCTTGCATCAGGGAAATTAACTTTTATTGCCCACACTAGATATCAGAAGACCGTTCATTTACTATTTTGCATGAAAATTTGTCCATGAGAAAGCTCATTTTTAAAGTGGTTGTGGCGTTTGCTCACAACGAAGCAAACACAATGACGGGTTAGCCTTTCAGATGTCTGGTCAAGAGAGATAAAAAGGGTTTTTTGTGTATATGAAAATGGACCAAACTCGGATCCATTATCATACGCATGATTCAAAGATATCGTCAGCGCAGTGGGAAGCAACATGTGTAATTCGTTCAAAGCGACCAAAAACTCAGAAGTGAGCTGACAAAGTGTGGCATTCGCACATGGTATTTTGTGCATCGACTATCTTGAAAAAGGACAACGGATCAATAGCGAGTATTTCACGATGTTATTGGATCGATCGAGTGTGGGAATCAAGAAAAAACTGCCTTACAGGAAAAAAAGTACTGTTCCATCAACACCCCGTGTTACAAGTCGATGAAAACGAGGGTGAAGTTAAATGCATTACCCTGGAATGCTTACAATTCCGGATATACGTAACTTCTCGACGGTTACGATTTATTATATTCACAATAAATTTCCCGAAACAAGCGATATTATTCAGCGGCAGTTTTCTTTTAATCAAAGCAAAAATTTGATCGTATCTAGGAAAGCTTTTTATTTGGCACAAACTTCCAAAAATTGAACATAGCAAAAAATACTGTTTCAATTCATTACCTATGCGTATTTAACTCTTGTTGATGATGCAATAAAAGGCAAAATGAGACATGTTTATACTACCCTTTGTGTTGGTGCACCAACTTTCGTGCATTTCACATCAACATGCACGGTAAATTATGGATATCGTTTAGATAATTGAAAGGAACCTTAAACGGGCTCAGTATATTGACTGAATGTGAAGAATATGAAAAGAATGTTCGTAGAAGAAAAGGCAGGAATGTTGACGTTTATACCATTTAATTAGTCAGTACTTTAAATAAACAAAAAACATGTTGGATAAACCATCGTTTCTATAGTGCACATAGAGCTATGAATAACTAACGAAGAGACTAACGACTAGAACTAAGATTCCTTAGAGCGAGGAGAAAGTTATTTTCTGAACAGATTCAATTGACTCAGCACACATGCGGTGGCATATTCTAATATTGATTTAACCAAGCTCATGTGTATTGTTTTTGTCACGCAGCGATCATAAAGTTCTCTGATATTTAATAAATTTAGGCACTGGCGAATCGTTAGTTATGGGGATGTGAACATGTGAATTAAAAACGAATAGGACATCTAAATCAATTAAGGAGCCAACGTTTTTCAACGGTCCCACGTTAAAGAATCCTTATTAGGAAAGGAAAGACAGAAAAGTGAGTTCTGAAAATCAATAACTTGTATGTCACGGTAAGAGGATTTAATGAGATATCACGCTAACAATGCGTATATAAGTTCTAAGCGCTGGATGATAATGACACTCACGTAAAACAAAATGTGGAAATCGATTTGCAACTAAAATTGCAAAGCTAAGATCTATCAATATTTCATTAAATTAGGACTATATGGTCTGAGTTATTGTTGAGATAGCGAGAAACGTTTCGGTAAATTAAAATCAACCGTCAGCTCTATGACGGATGTCTTTTGGTTTACAAGAATCGATAAAGTCGTGGATACAAGCAGGATGTGTCCTATAAATGGAAACATGAACATGAACATAATGGTAGCATTGCAAAAATTTTAAAATAAATTTTTTTATTGTCAATACACACGGGATCATCACCAGTTCGATTTAATTTATTATGTCTAAAAACGTGAAAAGGGCCTCCCTTGTGCTTGTGGTGGCGGAAAGGGAGTTTCTACTTTTCAATGAAGGACTACAAACCATGATGTATGCTGAAACATCCTTTCCTTTGAAACATATACAAAAGAGAACGATCTCACATGATATACAAATTATATGAAAACAAAAACCCTTTCGCCCAGGCTAAAAGTAAACGAAAGTGTTATAGATTTTTTAGAGCGTATGGTTAAAATGTTCTGCTATACAATTTTGTTTTGTGCGTGTGGCGTATCGCCGCAAAATTCTGTTCTGCTCGGCATGCTGTATTGATGAATAGTTTATGAATGCATTTTCTTCCTATGCAGATGGGACAACTTCTTATGTGAGGGTGCCTTCAGGCAATTAAAATTTAAATGTTCGTAACGATTGTGTCATTTCATTACCTCTTCAATAGATGTGCTATCAGGCTTATTGTTTACATTGGTTCTAAAGGAAAATAGATTACTGACCTTATTTGCGCTTTCACCATGCTTGTCCTCGATTCTTCTATCACCTTCGTGAACCGAACAAGACATACGTAATCCGGGTTTCTGGAACACCGGTAAAAAGCTCAATTGCAAACTTAGTACATGTAGGAGATCAACAAACATCACGTTAAACTCCTTTGTCATGGACCGTGCAATGTCCTCTCCTTTAGAAATCATTTTGTAATATCTTGCAAATATAATTGTTTGCGCATACTCTTGACACTCTTCGGTCGTCTTTGAACGTTGTTTTAAAAATGGCTCAGCTTTTACTTTTTTTACCAAATTCGATACGTATACGTGAAATACGAAGTGACAATTGACGGCTAAATATATCTATCGTTGTATATTGTGTTGTGTGATGGAGAAATTATATTTTTAGGAGGGTGGCACTTTCCTTTTTATTTGTTGCAGTGAACTATCTATTTCTGTGGTTATTGTTATCCTGCACTACCCTCTGTTCCGCTTGTTTTCTTTCTGTGCATTGTTCTGCATAGTGTTCTTTGCGATGGCAATTGCAGCATTTTACATTCAATCGCTGATTACAGTTTTTCTTGTAATTCTTGTGTCATCTACGCATTTATTGCATAACATTTACATTTGGAATTACTGTTTTGGGTCATTTGGTTTTAATGGTCATGTCTTGCGATGCACTTCTCCGATCAGTTTAGTTTTTGCGGCATTTAACCATGGCACAATATAAAGAGATTCCCATGCAATCGTTCGGCGTGCGAACAATTGTGGAATGCTCTTTAAAAGTGAATCACCAGTAACTATTCTCACTCACTCCGAATTCTGTAGCATGATATAAAATTAAAAATATGTTGTTGCGCGCGTTCGATCATTCTCAATCCCGTCACTTGCATGAATAAACTCGCTTCTCTTATTGGTCATTGTGGTCCACGGGCCATGTTTACCCTCATCCACGACTCAATTGTCGATTTACAATCGATTTCTAATTTTATATGAGCTACTTGTATTGGCGTAATGCTCAGTACAATAATTAATTAACTATGTTTAATAACTTGACACATTTCTCATTTAACTTTTGCAAGTTTTTGGTAAGACTGTCAATTGCCATCTCGTTCAAACCAATATTTTAATTCCTCCTTACGTCTATGCATTTACCTCTGGAATGATAAAACGGAGTTTTTGTTTTATTGATGGAGTATACTTATTTTGTCACAATTTTTGCATCCAATAAGAAGCTTCAGGAACCCCCAATAAAGTGTACATATTATTTCATGAACGTGACATTCTGAATTAATTAAATTATGTGTGTCCGTTTATGTGCTTTTTTGACACTGGCCGCAAACCTGAAAACATCGGCTTCAAATTTGGTAGGAACGTTGAAAGTTTCTGCACACGGGTTGGTATTGAAAATGGGCCAAATTTGTCAGAGCAGAAGCCCAAACTGAGCGCAACAACGTTTTTCTACATAAAAATTTGTTGGATTTTGCTCATTACTCACAAATTATGTAATATAGAAGACGAGAATTTTCTACGTTTACTTTACGCAAAACTCTGCTGTTTATGCAAAAATGGAAAAATCGGTCGTGCTCACACAGAGTTACAAGTGATTAAATTTTCTTTTTTTCACTTCCAACCAAGACAGAATGTTTAAAATGATTCCTCACATGAAGGTATATTATGTGGTTAACAAAGCACGTTAAGTGTAAAATAAATATGATGGACACCAGTACGTGGCGGATTAATTTATTCTTAAAAACACCATCGACATGATCAAATAAAAGGATTTGGAGAATAGAAAGCAACAAGCTAAGATGCCCTGATGGATTAATTTTTTTTTAAAGAATGCTGCTGAAACGTGTGTCAAATAAGAGAATAATATGCGCCAAACTAACTGTGAATTCTAAATCAATTGTGGTGGACGTAACGATCGATATGGGCAGCAAATAAAAGGATTTCGAGAGTAGATCGCGATAAGCTGCACTATTTCTAAATTAATTACGGTGGGCATAGCAACGGGGTGGATTAATTTCTCCTAACAATATCTTTTAGTGAAGAATAAATATTACCCCATTCACTTTTTATGACCATAAATAAAAACATGCAGTGCTAAAGATATTAATGGCGATTTCTATAATAATAATAATGACAATCACAAAATAAATTTTCATCAAATATTACAGCTAATCCGCTTTTTTTTCTCAAAGTTGGTTGAGACTACCCCCATTAATGATAAAGTAAGCATAAACTCGCTCTCGCTTGCTGTTCGGTAATTTTCATCGTTACCTGTAATACTGACATCATTAATATAACTTTTTTTAGCAGGCGTCTGCAATGCTAGTTGATTAAATATAATGCAATCTTTTATATTACTCGCCTTTACAGAGTAAACATCCTTGTTTACGATAAGTTTACGAACTAATTTATTGTACAATTTATAGATTTTCTAGTTATCGTACCATTTATTTTTAGATATTTGCCTTTTAGGTTGAATTTCCAATTTGTCTTTTGTCTAATAGTCAAGCAACCAAACGTCTTTAAATAAATTATCACCGTTTTCTTGCCATGCCACATTTCAAATGTTGTTGATCTCAATTGTTTTCAAGTGCGTATTTATAGGAAAGCGGGGCCAAAATGCAATCTAATAATGTTTACATAGGTCGGGGTCGAAAAATAAATGTAGGTGGTCCAAATTTTGTAGAATTCATTTTTGTGTAAAATTACTATTATGGGTCGATTTTCATCGCTGCATATTAAACCTTGGACTTTTCTACTCTACAAAGGGTCAGTTTTTGTGAAAATTCTTATTACATTAGGATCCAATAAAATAGGCCGAGATGGTTCCAAATATTTCTGACCTATATGTTTAGGAACATCGCTTAGCAGCTAACCTTATTTTTTCAACGCTCTACATTTTTATCTTTTCTCCTCTTTAAAGCAAAGACGCACATGTTATGAACAAATTCTTGCCATTAAAGAAGTTCCGAGAGTTTCGAATTTTTCAGTAATACCTTATACTCCTTTCGTATCGCTTCCCAACATTGATCGCCAGATAAAAATTTTTCTACTTTGGGATATCTTTGTTAACTTTACAACGTTATTGTTTTTGATGCCTTTCCAATCCAATTTGAATTGCCTGGGTCTCTTAATACTGATTGTACAATTCGTACTTATTCTTTACTGTGGCGTGTCTTTTGGCAGATTTAGCACATTTTCAATACCCATCTGCGTGCAAAAACTTCCAATGTTTCTGCTAAATTTGAGACCGATATCTTAAAATGGCTAGATCGATTTAGAATTTGACGTTGATGAACAGTTATGTTTTCTATGATTTCTGGGGCTGCCTTTTGGCTGTTGCAAACATTATATGGAAGGGGATGTATTCTTATACATGCATAAACGTATGTTATATAACGACCAAGTTTATAAGCGCGTTAGCATATGCAGGCGTCCCTGGGATACCATGGTTTATTCGTATCGCGCTGTATCGAAACAGTATTGCACGAAACTTTTATATTTATTTAAAACCAGAATATGATTTAAACTTAGGTATAATATAAATCAGACAATGTGGATCGGCTTGTATCGAAACTTGTTTTTATTAACGCCCCCTTTGAAGTAATGTAATTCAAGGCATTATGTACCGTGTTACATCGAGATTTCCTTTTAAAGCGTAAAATTTTATGACAGCTTAAATTTCATTCCAAATATACACATATTGTAACGTACAGCAGCTTTTGTGAATTTTTCGTCTTTATTCAAGTCCATTTGGGATTAAGTTCGCACCGGTGAATTATGATTTCTGGTTGGTATAGGTTTTATCTACAATTCTTAGAACTATTTACAAATTATTTTCACGAATTTATATTTAAACAGATTCTTCATTCGCCTTGTATATTACAATTCAACTCTCTTCACTCAATTGAATTTGCCTTCAGCAAATATACGGCTTATATACCATTGCTGCCAACTTCATCGCGACATTTTATGTTAATCCCTCTTTTCACCAAATGCTTTACTAATCTGTCTTAATCAGTGCAACAGTCGGCAGCTGCATGAAGCACGTGAAAATTTATGAATGTGTGTTTTTTCATGCAAACTTAGATCATAAAATGTGGGATTTTCGTTACACTATAAATGCGTTCCGAAAAAAAAAAAATATGAAATACAAGGATTAAAAGTGTATTCAAAAAATTATAATGACGATCGCAAAATTATTGTTTATTGGAAATTACAGTTACATTTTTTTCTTCTCAAAGTTGGTTGCCACTCTCCCTGTTACCGATCAAATAGAAATAAAAGCAAGCACCAATTCCCAAGTTTTATACCGCATTGTATCGAAATCGTGTTTGCCAATTACCGTGTTATACGAAGAACGCCTGCATATATTCGGATGTATATATTCATAATAATGTATATATTCATAATAACTATTGACTATTTTTAAAACTTGCTTTGCTTTAATGCTATGAGGTAAAAATTGCCTGTGCTTCGTCGTCTAATATATTGGCTTTTTTATATTTCAAATATTTGTGCACTGTTGTGATCGAATTTCGCTCACTTTCAATTTAGAACAACTGGTAGAAAGAGAGATGCCCGAACGGACATCCCTTTTTCTTAATTTATATGATACGTATTCATAGATTGTTTTCTAGGTGTTTTAAACCAATTGACGAAAAAAGTGGTTACCTTTAACCTGTTTGTGATGGAAGCAAATGCAATTCATTATAAGTGAACTTAAAGAGTTTAGAATAGCTAAGCATTGCCGCCTCTTTATTAATAATATATTTAGTTATACAAAAATTTCTGTTTATATAAATAATACGTCTTTTGGTAAAATTTTTTTTTTATTACATGCTTATATTGAATCAAGGCCAAACTAGACCCCGCAATAATCCAGCTTTGGACTATTCGGCTACGGGTGGCGTATCAGGAGAGTCACCACATCCTGGTCGTATGAGCTTCTTTTCAAAATTGTCGTCAAGATTCAGTAAACGGTAAGTACGAAAAAGTTTATAAAAAAAGAATGCAAAATGTTCTCCCTTTCCCTCACTTTAAAATTGCAAACAACTAAAACTTATTTAAACAACAGTAAGAAAAACATACGTGTAGAGTATTATATCGTTTATTAGACTAGGAACAAAAAAAATAAAACATGCGTATGACATATTTTTTAGATAGAAAATTTCAAATAGAATATATATGAACCATTTAAGATGTACGCTATATTTGAGCTGTCTTCAATTTTTAAATTAAACCATTTCACGTACTCCCGAATATTCTTGTTTCGATATCAGATCTTGATCTAGAATATTTTTCGAAGTATTATAAACATTGAATTTTAGACTATCCGAAAACACATAAATTTGTAAAAATATATAACACGCTATGAACTTGGCAATAATCATACACATGCTTCTTGGTTTTAACATCGAGAATATCTATATTAACTATGATTCAATTACTAGCTGTGCTGGAATAATGTACATTCTCTGGAGCATGTCATGTATTTGCCATGTGCAATTTCGAAAAACAGGGCATCAAGGACATTCGTTAGCTTTTTAGTTTACCTGTATACAAATTAGGTTAGGCTTTAGCTGTGGCAATCTTCAATTGCAATGTCCCATTTCTCAGCACTGAAATTGAGAATTACGTTACATACATGACCTAATGGGGGGAAGTAGGCTTTTACAAAAACCGGTATGATCTTATATCGCTGACATACTTAGTCTTGCACTTGCCACTTTCGAAGGCATGTAAATGCCAAAAATTCATCTTAGCCTTCTATTTAGTCATTAATGCCACACCAAATGTTGGGATATATTAATACTTTCAAAATCTATGTGATTTCAGGAGTCTTTTTGGTGACTGGAATCGGGTATATCTATATTTTAGTTTCAATACATTTTCATAAGATATATCAACCAATATCAAGCAGTCAATCAGTAATGGCTTGACTAACAGAGAGATTCCTTGAGTCTATTCTTCCTATCCCACGTTTCTGAGTTTTTTAAGTTTTTTATGAATTCTTTATATATTCTATGGTTTCTCTACGAATAATTAGGTTTATTCTCGTCGACTTGTTCCTTTTTATAAACTCTCAAAAATTTTTCGGCAACTGGGATTCGTTTCATTTATTTTGGGTTATTCTGTTGGTTCAGTTTAATCCGGAAGTCGTCTAAAAGAGGCGCGATTGAACTGCCCATAAGCTTTCAATAGTGACGATTATGGGTAATATTCAATCTTTCCACGCGGTTTATGAAAGGATGATGTGCCATTTATGATTTGTTTCTTGTGTTTTCTTACAATCTACGATATTCCAAAAAATTTGCAAATAACAAAACAATTGGAAATGAAAAAATTTGTAAACAGCCCAAAAAATCAATTTTGCGAAGGCGTAGAACCGCATTATATGCCCCTTTCAATATAGGGGATAACTTGTATTTAGAAAAGGCAGTTGCCACGCCCATGCAAATGCTGAAAAGCAAATCCTTTAAATACGTTCGCTCCTTGGGCTAACTAAACCATTAACCAAATAAGATTCTCTGAAGACTTAATATCAATTCGACATAAAAACGATAACTTGCGATTGAGGGCTCGATACGGTAAGAGGGACGAATCATAAAAAACATTTCGATTTCTGTCTCGCTGGCAACATAAGACTGTAATTTGCAAACTAAGGAACCAAATAAACTTTAAAAAACTTCTGTCATATATTAATCACAGTTATACTAACGTAAAAATTAAGAATTATGTTAGAAGTGCACATATTTTTAAAATGAAAATTCGTCTTATATTTTTTTTAGACACATAATTATGTCGAAAATATAGAAAAATGCTGTTTTTTCACAGCAGTTTTCTTTTCCAAAGCAACAAAATCTTGACATAAATTCAAATATAACTTCTTTCCTGCTCTTTTACAGTTGTAAAGAGAAGAAACCGCTCTTATAGTTTAGGTTTCCTGCTTGTAATTTCGTCTTTTAACAATATGGTTATAGTTTTATAGCAACTGCGTATAATTGGCATGTTTTTAGAATTTTCTGAATAGTAGAAAGAGTTGCTTCTAAATTTACTGATCGATTTTTGGAAACGGGTAAATTAATCGATCTTGTTTGGCCTGTGTGAGTGACTGCTACAGTAAAAGAGAAACTTAGAAGAAATACGACTGACGCCTTGCAAGAAATTCAGATTTTTCGACTGTTCCGCAGAAAATGCGAGACTAACTTTAAAAGTAATGGTCGGAATGTCATGAAAGTTTGATACTTTTGGTTTGAAAGTTGGTGCTAAGTAAAAAAAAATATGGATTTTTCAGCAAGTGGCGACACATTTGTATGTCATCCTACTAAATTATTAAGTGATGTATTATATGCTACAGTAGCAACCGCTATGGATTAGGTGTAAATGGAAACAGTGCGCTGCAGCATTTCATTAGCGATTGTACATAAAAAAGATTTTTGCTATATTTGCTAACATTTTTTCGCTTGAAATCCAAATAAATCTGTGAAACTTTCAATTATTTTACGATAACTCTTCGTAAAATCGATATATCTGTTTTTCTTTCGTTTAAGGCGTGTAAATTTGTTACCTGTATTTTATTTACCTAAAATGTGTACCGACAGTCACCGCCTATTTCATTATCCATTCCATATAAAGTTGTACCAAAAATTCGATCTCTCCTTTCAATATCTCTTGTACTTAGCAAGCAAACAATTTTGTTAATCGTTGAATAAAAATGCATTTGTTACATCGTTACTTTTTATGTATACAAACAAATGCGTACGTATGTACGCACACTTTTTTTGTTCCTATTCCGTACCAACTATACAAGTTGCGAAATTAAGCCTAAACTTTGTACTCTATGTATTCGCATCATCCCTTAATACCTGGCCAACAAAATTTTTCTTTATGGAGTGTATACTAAATACTTCTTGGTAAATTAGATTTTTTGCAACTGTTAAGTTACTTTGCTTTCCCTTTTTGTAATTGCGATTAATTTTCGTTTTACTTGTGTTTTTCCAAACTAATTAAGTGATACTCATTATTTTGATCACTTTTACGAATGTTATGGCAATACGACATAAAAATAAATAGAGACACACCTCGCATATGATCACTTTTGCTGCTCTCTCGCTCTTATACACATGAACGTGCTCAAAATAATGGATAGACTTCTTGTAGATGAACTGATTTGCACTATTCCTCAAATTCCTCAATTATTGTGATATAATTAGCGCGTGAAAGAAATATTTGTGGAAAGAAAAGAATTCACTTAAATGATGGATTATTTTGGTAACGTTGTATTATAAAAGATGTTTCTGCTTCTTGTACGCTTGTGGAATGGTGTAAATCAACGCTAATTTAATTGAAATTAATGAAATAAGGTTCTTTTATATAACAGCTATCCACCCATTTCTTTCTTATACAATCTAGATTTCAAAAACTCAAACATTAGACAAGCAAACCAAATAAAATAAATACAGCTCTCCTTCTCTCTCAAACAATATGATGTAAGTGAATGATGGAATATAGATGTTATAAAACAGTAAGGATGACATGTGTAATGATATGAACGCTTAATATCTTGGACGATTTGACTGTAATCAAACTATGGCTTAGCTATTCGAAAGTGTATCTTAAAAAGTCAGATTAAGTAAACAAATAAGAGAATTTCAAAAAATAATTGAAAATTCGGAAAGTGTTCGCTTTTGTGTATGCAAGTGTACACATGCATATATATATGTACATATGTATGTATATGTATATATCTATCTATATGTGTATAAGTACATATATATATGTATATCAGTTATACGTATACTAATTATACATATACATGTATATGTGTATATAAATGTATATAAATATATATATATGTATATAAATAAATATATATATGTATAAAATATATATATATGTATATAAATATATATATATGTATATAAATAAATATATATGTATATAAATAAATATATATATATATATATACGTGTGTGTGTGTTTGCACTTATGTTTGTGTATACGCATAATTATATGTAATAAAAATTTTATTTATCAGCAAAAGATTATGGTTCTTGTCAAATCAAACAAAGCTCCTAAAGGAAGATAAAATAAAAAATTCACTAAGGTTAATTAAATATTATGTATGAGTTTCATTTTAAAATCCAAGTGGACACATTTTTGATAATTTCGAGTAAATGTACATTTGAATAATGTTGTAGACGTTTTGAATAAGAGATTTCATATAAGGACTTGGATAAAAATTTTGAAGTTAACGGATGCCTTTCGCAAACATGAGTCATTACTCTTATTTTAATTTCTTTTCTGATATTTGCAGTTAACGAGAAAATTTTTTGAATTCAGTTTATCTTTTACTTTAAGTAACTTTTACTTGTAAGTGCACTAGTGTTTACGGTTGTTCTGGTTTAGAAAAACAATAAAAGATAAGTATAACTATAATAACAGGCATTTTTGTTCTTTAAACAATGGGTCCGATTGCGGTAAGTAGAAATCTGCTATCACTGCAACATGCAAGAAAATTTAATTAGTAGCAGATTTCGAATTCTGGAAAAAAGCACGGAGACTTGCTATGATGAATAATCCTTGTTATGATGTTTGTAAAAACTTAATGAAAGTTCTTCTTTTTATAATTACGTACACTGTATATAATGATTATATCAGTCCTACTGCAATAAAAATTGGTGATTCATTCTCAATTTCTTATATTTATTTATTCGGTTAGGAATCACATTTGTAAGTCCATGCACGAAAATCTATTAACTATTAACTGAACCTAATACTAATTATATCGTACACCACATATCAAGTATGTGTCCGCTGCATACAAAACCCAGAAGGACTTGAGATAGACTAACCTTTTAATATACCGAATTATTTTTAAATCGACCTGAGCACATGTGCCCGCTTATTGCGCTAATGTCTGTCCATATATGCCTAAGTAGCCGAGTAAGTAAGAATCGCAACCAACAAGTCAGTGTTCGGGAGTTCAAATCTCAAATGCGTTACAGTTTTCTTTGGTAATAGGTATATTGAGCGCTCAGTCCAGTGGGCTGCGGCCACCAACTTCCCGTTTCTTTCTCTTTCCTCTCTTTTGCTGACAATGACTGTGTAACACGAGAAGGGAACATACTCTGAGTGATTGGTCACGTTTAATTGCTTAACCTTAGTAGCATTTATTTATGTGGGCAATTCAATTGTTGAGCCAAAACCATTTAAGCAAAATAATATTTTATACGATTAACTAAGATATGTCAAGAAGCGTGTGATCTGCTTAAAGGCATATTGCAGCTTCAAGCCCTACTCACAGAATTCTATCAAGAACATATGTGACAGATTTCTTATTTCTATTGTAAATACTTTAGCTTCAAAAACTCCAAAGTAGGCGTATGCTGTTATGTCGCTGGACATATTACAAAAATTGAGGCACGCAGTTTCAAGAAGGATTGTTGACTCCAATCCATTCAAATTTAAAGAAATATGATAGCTGCTCTAGCTAGAATAAATTTCGAATTTTTGTATTTATCAATCTTATCTACATATACGTATATAAAAAAATTATTTTTTAAATAATGGTATAAAAAATGAGTTTATAGTGAAATGTTTATTATTTTACAAATTCAATAAAATTAATTTTTCTTTGCTGATGATTTAATTACATTCGTTCATAAACTTGTGCGTACCCGAAGGATTAATAAATTTTTTTTTTTTGTTTAATATTTTGGCTGTCTTATTTAGTTTACAAGCGGAGTGGGAAATGTCTTCTCCCTATTATGAGAAAGATTGTAGTAATTATTAGTATAGGATATGAGGAGGCGGGGAGTATTCCAGCTGTTTTATTCCACAAAAATAACTATTTTTCGAAAGGGTTTGTTTTACTAAAAGTGCAACGCTCTATCTAAAGTAGTAATTTATTTGAAGAACAATCACTTTTGCCTAATAACTTCAGAGGTAATTGTTGGTTCGACAATTAACATCTTTGCAGAGCCTTCACAAATGCAAGATTATCTTGTGAAAACAAACGACCTATAATCTCGTATAAACTTATATGGACCCCGAATTAATTATTCTTTTATCCACAAAAAAAGAATTTCCTAAGGCCCAGGAACTATCATTTACCAAACTGTTTGGGACCTATATGTAAAAATTCGTTTTACTTTCCTAAATTCAGAGAGCATGGAGTTTTTCTGTTGCGCTTTTGCTGAAATCTAGTTCACTTGGCATCATACAGCAATTTGCATATCCCCTAGTCACTGAAATCAGGTGTTTTCTCTTTATGTTGGAATTGTAGCTTCCTTATTTCACTTCACAAATGTCGAAATCGACATCTCGCCGAGAACTATAGAAGCATTGCCAAGGGGCGTGGCTTAACTAAACGAATTGTTATTCAGCAATTGTATTTCTCTACGTCAGGTGTCGTTCAAGGCAGCCAGTTAGGGCCCTTTTTATTCATTCTTCGCATCAGTGATCTTCCTTCGGTGATTAAATCCAGACATATCTCAATGTACACTGACGATGCTAAACTGTTATCTTCCTTTTCCTTGGAGTGGCAATCGTCTCAGAAATTAAATCAAAAAAAAAGCACCAAGCCTTCTTTCTCAAGAAGGAATTCTTTTACTACTGAGTATTTCATAGAAAAATTGGAGAACGTAGAGTCAAAAGGTTCAAGTACAGCTAGTTCGGCACTAGGTTTCATTAAACGGTGGTCCAAAAGGCTAAACGATTCTTATATGAGCTTAATCAGGCTATTACAATCAATTGAATATGTCTCCCAATAGAATCCAATTCTTGCTGTTTGCCCTTAGCAATTTGGATTGGGACTCGTCTCTTTTCTTTCTGCCATACTAGTACTTGAGAAACATAGATTTATTCTTTGTGTTTCTTCTTAATTAAGCTAATAAATGATATTATCGATTCGCTTTGTGAGATAAACTTTAATGTGCCGAATCGGTTCTCTAGGAACTTTATGTGAATGATTTCTTTTACTTAATCTTAGTATCAGATTCTTTACTTTCACTTTCCTCTTGTTTATACCCACCACAGGAAGATGGGGTGCACCTATTGTGTTTTTTTCTATAATGTATATAACATTCAAAAGGAAGCTTCAGAGACCCTATAAAGTATATTCTTGATCAGCGTGAAATTGTGAGTAGATTTAACCATGTTTTCCCTCTGTGCGTGTGTATTGTTAACATTTTCTTGGTCGCAAAAATGAAGATATCGACTTCAAATTTGGTAGCAATATTAGAAGTTTTTGGACGTAAGTTGGTATTCAAAATGGGCCAAATCGGTCGAAGGACGCGCCTACAGTACATCGGAAAGTGAAATTACTTCTGTTTCTCAAACGGAATAAAAAATTGGTTTTTTGGTCTACGAGCAATGATGCAGTCCTTTAAAAAGAGGCCAAATTGGTCAGAGGAAAAGCCCGCAGTGGAGCGTAAATTGAACGTAACTCGGTTTTTATTAACAAAAGTTTTTGGATTTTTGTTCGTTACTCGGAGATTATTAAAGTTAGAAGGTTAAAATTTTCCATATTTATTTTGCGAAATACTCTACTCTTTAGGTCCAAAAATGGAACTAATCGGCTATGCCCACATAAAGTCATTAGCCATTAAATTTTATTTTTCCCCTTTTGTAAGTTTTATATTTATTTATCATAAGGCAAACACAACAGAATGTTTAAAACTATTTTGTACACTCCTCCAATGGAGATTATCTGCCAAAAAGTGAATTAATTTTAAAATGAATATGGTAGACACAGCGATCAATTTTTTCTTAGTGGTTCAGCGATGTGGGTATCAAATAAAAGAACTTGGAGAGTAGAATGCGATAAACATAGTGGTGGATATGCGAGATTCGGCCCCCGCCGAATATAACTTTCTAACTTGTTTTTCATTTATTTATTTATACATGAATTTTATTCTTTTTTTATTTTCGTCATTTGTTTTTTTTTTACTTCTCTTTATATACTTTGTATTAGTTATTAATAATAATTAGCATAAGATTTACTTCTAAGAGTCAATTAAATTCGGCTGTTAATTTACTTTAGCTGAATTTCATGTGTAAATAAATAAAATAAATAAAAAACCGAAGTAAGTTTAGGTGTTCAAAATTGTTCAAGCTCAACAAGGTGGCTGTAATACTTGTTAACGTAAAAGAATGACCAACGATTTTGGAAAAAAGGGGCTTAAAAAAATAAACCGATAAATCCTAAAAATTATTCTCGATGATCAAAAAGTGAAGTCCCAAAAGATAGTCGAAAATTAAAGATACCAAAAAGCAGCGTTTTTACTACATTTCATGAAAGTTTGAATAGTTTTTTAAAAGGTACCGGTATCACTCGCAGTGGATCAAAAATGATGCCGATACTTGCAATGCAGAGATTGCACGAATTAAGAGTCGACGGAAACTCGAACCCTCTATATTCGTCAGATGCGAGCCCCAGCGACTATTTTGCAAGTCCCAAAAGAATGTTCCACGGATAAGATTTGAATGAAATGATGGCTTACTTGCAAATCCGAAACATATTTTGAGGATATTGACGAATCTCTATAAAAAAGGTTTGAAAGGAGATCTTGCTAACAAATAAAGTCGAGTTGTTTTATACCTACGGGAGTTTCTCCGGTTCCTGTTCTGCCTTCAATTCAAAGATTTTAACGTCACTAAAACGGTATGGAAAATAACAAAAAATGAAGACTAAGATTCACATTTTGGCGTAGTGACCGATCACTAGTCAAAAGAAAATATGTATTTTCTTCTTGTTTGGGACTTTGTAGTAGTAGTCGGGGCAAATCTGTTAAATATAAATTTTGTTGTAACACTCTAGCAAAAGACAAAAAGCTAGGACAATTTCAAAACAGAACTGACAATTTTTTTTTATTTTTTTTTTGTCAGTAATTTACAAAACCGAAAAGTCTGACCCACATATTTGTCCGAACCATCCACTGTTCTGACCAAAAAGTGATTCCGATCGATTTGCTGAATCAATTAGATGCATAATTGAGTTGCTAGTCGAGAGCCCTGAGTAGGCAAGAGTCTCGATTAGCAATTCGATGGTCGTGGGTTCAAATCTCAACTGCCGTAGGGTTTTTAATAGTAATAATAATAAGAATAATAATAATATATTAATAAAAATAAAGCCGAAAGCCTTAGATGCTAGTGCTTTAAGACTTTTGTCTTAGAATTTATTCTCTGGCCAAATTTATATAGTAATAATAATAGTAATTACTGAGACATATATATTTTTTCAATTACTGAGGAAAATGGTGCTAAATATAGTAACAGTAAAGGGAAAACAGATTCAAAACGATTGATTGTTCCTCTGGAAAAACTAAACAGAAATTCTTGCGCACACAAGATTTGCAAAATTGTGGAATGGATTGGAAATGGAGCATTTTACACTGGCAATAAATAGGGGAAATATGTTTGTATATAGGAGCGCACGCATTTCTATGTAACACATACGTTTTATTAGCAGAAAAAACAAATGAACGCTCTTTTTGTGTCCATCAAAAAACCCCAGGGAATATCCATTTTGCTAAAGGGTGTGCAACAACCAGAAGCAAACTTCAAAGATTCTATAAAATGTAACCATTTCTTATCGCTATCAAACTCCGAATACATCCCTGTATGTCCGCTTGCGTGGATATATATGAGAAACCTTCTCTTGATCACAAAAATAAAGATATCGTCAAATTTGACAAAAACGTTGGAAGTTTTCGCATATGGGTTGATAAATGGGTTGAGCCAAATCAGTAAAAGAATACGCCTAAGGTACAACATAAATCGAGTACACCTATGTTTCCAAAAACAAAAGGAAAGCTAGTTATAAAGTTAAGTAAAGTATTCGATTGGGTTGGGTTAAGTAAAGTATTCGATTGGAGTCATAATTACTTTAATTTTCAATGCTATACAATGAACAACGATTTGCGCCCGCTAATTTGAGAACAATGAATCAAAGCACATGAAAACCTAAACCAAGCAAGTTTTAGTATTTTCCAATAATAAATAATGGGCATTTTCAATTTTTTTTAATTAAAGGCAGAGTGCACCTTCGTGTGAAGAATGTAGAAAATAATTTTCAACGTTGTGCTTTGTTTGACTTATGAGTAATAAGTAGAAAATGTCAAAAAAGTGAACATAATTTGTTTAAAGTCCATGGCAATGAGAAAGTATATATTCGAGGGGGTTAGTGAAGCGTAAATTTTAGTACAAAGAAAATAATTACTTCTGAAAAATTTGGAAAGATCACAGCAACACCTGAGGTATTTCCCTGAGGCATTTAGGTGGTTCTGTGGCAACAATCTAAAGAATGAAAAGTAACTATTTACTCATAATATCTTAGGTAGGAGAAAGTGTAGGAGTTTTCAAAAATATTTGCATTCTGTGACTGGCAAGCGTTCGAATGAAAAATTTCAAATTTTGACCTCAGAAGTTGGTGTTCCGCTAAGGAATGATATTCTGAAGCCATTGTAAAAAATTCTAGGAAAAAGAATGACATTGAAGGAAGTTGTAGTGGAAGTCATTTTGGATTGTTCTGCTTCGCGAAAAACGCGCTTAAAGTTTTAAAATACGTTATAGACGTGCGTTTTTATTAATTTTTACAATTAGTCTGATATTCTTCGCGCATTAACTTTCGCAAAAGTTTTTTTGCTATAGCGCATCTTTTTAGTGACGAAATGTCTTCTAATTTCTTGATAGAAATATAGACTTCGTTCGACTCGTCCACGGCGTCATATCTATTCAACGGTCATCTCGACGAATGTAAACTAACCTATTTTCGTTTGGAAACGCTTTTAAACGAAAATGAGTAAATATACTTAGCGGATTAAAGAATTTAAAAATAAACAGTCAAAACTGTAGATTGTCACTTTTTTGCTGGGAAGCACGCAGGCGCTCTTTCCAGAGCGCTTTCAAGGAAAAAATTACTTTCAGGCAATGAATTTTTTTCATACATTTTGGAAGACTCAAAACATATTTTACCTCAATAAAAAATGCTACAAAATTTATTCTATCCGTTCCCCTTAAAGAAAATTAAGCAATAACAAGACGATCCCTAATGATGCCACAGTGCACATTTCAGAAAGAGATAGTCAGCGAGTGAAAGTTGCGATATCTGCATTAAGGCAAAATCCTTAACAATCTAAAAACGAAGTTAAAATGGGAGAAGATGTAGTACTATGTGTGTGAGCCACAAATTCCAAATAAGTTGCCACCAAAATTCTATAATAGTTTTAGATAAGTAAAGTCATCTGGAAGGACGTATTATGCACGCACATTGGGAGAATATAGATTCAAACTAGTATGTTTGGTTTGTTTAATTGTAAAGGAAATTCGCAGAAAAAAAGTGTCGGCAAACACTGAAACTAGTCGGTGAAGATCAAAAATATTTGCACATTTGAAGCGAATGAACGATAGAAAGTAGTTTACCGACAACAAAAACGATGGGAGACAAGTTAAATGTATAAATAAGGAGAATAGTCGTAAGAGATGTGTTTATCTAAATGGTTCGATTAATAAAAGCCATTGTAGATTAAAGTTAACAACGTCAAGAAATAAGCTAAAACTATACATAAGAGGAATAGTCATAAGACATATGTTTATCTAAACGGCTAGATTAATAAGGGCTATTGTTAATTGAGTTAACTTATCTTTTTCCATTATGATATAATAGTACAAATAATGATATCGTTAAGTACCTTTGAAATATTTCATTATTTAGCGTCCAAAAGTGTTAACAAAAGTCGATTCGAGTTTTTGCAAATTAGCGCTATCACATTCCGCATACGTAAATGGGTCCGAATTACAAAAAGTACACCATTACAAAGGCACAACAGGGTTTACATAATAAATAAATTTTCAAAAAATCTCTGGCGCAAACATTTTAGACTGGATCGAGACGAGAGGAACTGTTTAACTTTGGCAAGTTATTAGCCACGATGTTGGTTGACCAGACATTAAAACGCTTTTTGTTTATAATTGTTTTGGCCTCAACTTTTTGTTTAATTAGCAATTTTCACATTTCAGTAGATTTTCAATCCTTTTATGCTTTTCTTTTTCTAAATTTCCACTTCCGAAATTTTTAAAAATTTGATTTTATTTCTTATATTCTGGATTCCCCTCCGACTTTATTCTCTTAACACTGTGTACGTATTTTATTGAACAAAGTATTTCTAAATATTTATTTCTCACTTAATTTTTTTAACCTTCAAAAATGAAATGAAAAAAGTTGATGTACAAAATTTTATATACATGCGTATATACATATATACATATATAAATAGACTTAAATGTATATATATATATATATATATGAATATATGTGCAGTCATATTAGCACATGTAACAGCATATGTATAAATTAAGTACATATTAATGTACGAAAATGCATATGTTCATGTATATCATTTGAATCCTGTACTTCTGATATTTATATAATTTTTTGCAAACAATGTGAATAATTTGTTTTTATAATTCCTTTTTTCTTTAATTTTAGGCCAAACCAGTAAATAAATACGTTACGTACGAATTTACGAATGAATGCTAGAAATGAAAAATATTTTAATTGAAAAAAAACTGATTTAACTAAATGTTACGATATGTAATTGTCAGTAAAAATTAAATGACAGAAAGAGTAAAAGAAAGAGAGAAAGAAGAAAGAGAGAATGAGAGTGAGGATGAGAGACAAAATGAAGGGAGTGAAAGTGAGTGACAAAGGGAGACAAAAGAGGGACAAAACACAATATTACAAACATAATGAGCAGAGAGAGCAACATCGTTATGTATAAAATCAAAAAAAAGAAATTATGTTTTCAATAATAGTTTAATCAATTAAAATAATGTAAAGTAAAATAGCAAAAACTAATTTATATACAAAGTATAGTAAAATAAATCATACACACAGCCGAAAATGAATAGTCCAAAAAAATATTATCAAATAGAAAAAGCAAAGCGAAAACACGCTAAGCTGCTCTTTTTGATAGTCTTTACATTGTTCTTTTCCCTGTTTACTACTTCTCTTAAGCTAATATTTTGTTTATTGTATTTTTTTTTATATAAATATTAATATGATATTGTTACAACTCAACCGCGCACATTTGCTTTGTTTGAATAAACCAAAAAATGATCCAATATAAAAATAACTAATAATTCACTAAATATATAATTCCATTAACAATCTATTACTTTAAGTTAACGTGGCGCAAATTTCGCGGCAAATCTTGTAATATTTTTTATCTTTAGTGTTTAAGTAAATGACTTTGAGTTTTATTAGTAATATATATTTTTCATAAGTAATGAAAAGGAAATGCGCTGATCTTTTCTTCTTTAAGCTAATTTAGTAGTAATTACCATTTTTTAAATTAACTGATTCAAAATGAGTAAGATTACTTTACGGAATTTGCTAAGGAAGATGAAAGCTAAGCTGTATATGTTATTATTAACATAATAATTATTTATACATAAATGTTACAAAAACACAATTGCATGCAAAAAACTTTCTGTCGCATCATTACTATTTTCAAAATTATCATGACGTAAGGAAATGTTGTTTAAGCAAAACAAGAACACCTTTGCACATAATGAATGAAAATAAGTAGTTAATTACTTAATAATAAAAATATATTGGTTTAAGACTTGTATTACATAAAATAAAATCGTGAAAACTCAGAAAACTTTTACATACAAATGGCAAAAAAGGAAAAATGCATAACACACTTGCAATATATGTATATAAAGATGTCAGCACTAACAAAAAGTTGTAAATTTGTTTCATTATTAGTTTTAAGGGTCAGATTTACCGTCGATAGATAGATAGCGTTCTTCTCCGAAAAATTCTTATTTGACGTTTCTTCTTCTTGCTTGTCTTTTTTCTTTAAAATTCAGTCATTTTGCTGTCCATGACAGCAGCCATGAGATTATTTCACATCGTTTCAATCTATACTTTCATCGTAAAACATCTTGCATTATAGAGTAAAAGAAATTTGTTTAATTATTCTACAATAATTCTTTATTAATAGAGTTATAAAACTTATATTGTAAGTCCGATATACTTGGACTAATTCCTAATATTTAAGTTATACGAAAGGAAATTAAACAAACGAAAGTATTAGTGTGGTGGGATGAGCTCAAAGCAGCTACCTGATTCTGTTCTTGCCTGATTTTGCTGTGCATTTAGTGAATGATTTTTGAGCGATAACTGAAACTCTTCTTTCAAAAATGTACAACAAAATGTTGCAGCATTCGCATTTTTCTTTAAACAATATCCACATTAGCCTTCAATAAGCAATTCATTTGTCCAAGGGAGCTTGGAATACCCCTTTAACATCACCTTTCTAATCATCGGGAGAATAATCGTGCTTTCGAATACTGGTTTATGTTGCACGCCTTATAGTATGTAGTTAAAGGAACAACCGTTCATCAAGATGATGCTGAATTTTATGAAGTTTTTAACAAAAGCTCTTTTGTTGTGTTTCGTGGTAATTTTTCTTACATGCTTATATAGCAAAATATCATCATTTCGTTTAAATTCAAAGTATACGCAGTTCATTTACAATTATAAATGAACAAGGGAGCTGTGAATAAGATGGAAGATTGTAGTGTTGTTGGCATGTGCATAAATCGTAGCGGCAATTTTATTGCAAATCTTGCCTTTCGACCCTTCAGTTCGGAATTAATATCTATTAAAACAAGAAGGAAATTGCATTTAACTTTTGCGGAATGTTTCATTGTTTACAACTAATTGGTGTTTGAGTAATGACTGATTGTTATTGCGACCACATAACGTATCATCCCTATCGTACGCAGTATATATTTCTGTTATCATTTTGCAGGTTTAAGGTGAACAAAAGAAAGGCGCATTTAAATTCATTACGCTGTTCAAGCTGATCAAAACGATAACAATTTGCGGCATTCTTTCGAATTGTCGCATGTTTATATAATTATCGTTTTGAATATCATAAGATTCATTTCCAACTCCTAATTAAATGCCCGAAGCATTCATCAATCTTTAAAAATTATGAATTTCTTGATGAAGCTACAGTCGTTGAATTATTAGGTGCTTGTAAAAGTTTTGATCAGCGACTTCTACAGGTAAAAATGATAAAGAAATGTGAAATACCAGTATAATTAACGATTGAATTCGATGGTTTTGCCCTTCCTCTACGTAAAACAACACTTTTCATTTAATATAATTGATTGATTCAGCGGACGCCGATACTAATCATCAAGTTTCTTCCTTCAATTTCCTTACTTTTGTTGTTTATTTGAAGAAATCCGCTGCCGAAGCCCACCAAACACGTTCCGAGACGTGACGCTGTTCCACCATTTTCCAATTGTCGGTTTTGGTTTCAACAGTTTAAAAGTGGTGGCAAGAATTGACAGAAAATGCCATATTTTGGTTACTGGTTGCAAGAGTTGTCCAGAACACACTATTGCAACTCGAATGGGAAGTTCCAGCCACACTCAGCGTACGCGCCTCCTGGTTACCACTTGTCCAGATCGGTGCAGCTGGCTGCCATGCGGGTCCGCAATATTGAAAAAGTGCGAAAATGGGCCCTTGGGTGGATCGCTACCAAAGTTCTTTCGACTTAATATGGGCATGTTGCCAAAAATATTGTAAAATGTCGTAGTAAATGATGGAAATTATTTTGATTAATATATATTGTACCAATTTTCCACAATAAATGCCTTTTCCAAATGAAAAAGTGATCAAAATAGTTGCAAACACCTAATAGTATATATGTAAAATCGAAGGATAATGTCATTTCCGTTCACTGTAAAAGTTACCAAAACAAAACCAACACAATACTTCCTTCCCAGCTTAGTAGGAGTACGTCCAACGTCCAACAAGTCGAAGAAACAACATTAAACGAAAATATATGTGATTGCAACGAATTTTAATGAAAAGAAACTGGCAAATATACTAATTAAAGCCTTTTTCAAGACTATTCGATTACTATAGTCTTGTATGGCTTGCTAAATATATTAGATTAACATCTGGTATAATTTTGATATACTTGTTCAAATTTATTGAATGTGTTTGAGATTGGATTATATTGTAGAAACGGTAAGACGTGCCTCTGAGTGTTAGCGATTTACTCTGAACTTTGGGGTAGTAGCTTAAGTATAATTAGTAAAGTTAGACAAATTTTTTAGTTCGTATTTGATAAATTATCCGCATATGTGATCTTCTTAAATTCTTAACGCTTTCATATTCTCTGCGACGGATTCTGGACGTCCTGCATTTTTGAATTCGCTAACGTTTTTATAATCTCTTTTTAGCTAAATATTTTCCATTGCATTATTTTTGTATTAATTTAGCAGCAATTCCAATACTGAAGAATCAGCTAAGCCAAGGGTATTACGTTTTACTTGGTCCATGAAAACTACATCCCCTTTAATGCCTGATCAAATAATGCAGAAGATTCGAGAAGTGCTCGATCAAAATAATTGTGACTATGAGCAGCGCGAAAGGTATGCCAAATAGAAAATTAGAAATACACACGCACATATGTATTTATACATACAGTTTCATTGTACACGTACACACTAACATTTACTATACACATATAAGTTTATATATTCTTTTATGAAATTATCTTACAAGTAGAAATAAAAATATAAAAATTAACTTCCTTTTAAGGTTTGTTTTATGGTGTGTTCACGGCGATCCGAATACCGATTCGTTGGTGCAATGGGAAATCGAGGTCTGCAAACTACCTCGTCTCTCCCTGAATGGAGTGAGATTCAAACGTATTTCCGGTAATTGAACAAGAAATCATTTGCAATGTCCAGACAAAAGTATAGATGAAGAATTGCTTAAATAAGTCCTTTATTAGCTCATTCATATTTTTACGGTTTTTTAATTTAAAGCTAGGTGGGACATAAGCGACTATTGAGCAATAATGGAAAATATTTTCCATACTCTAATCAAGGCAAACTTTTCACTGTGCATCGCAATTATGTACACTTTTGTATATATAATAAAAAGTGTACTTTTATATATATAATCGCATATATATGTTGATGTGTTACGCATATATATGTTAATGTGTTACGTAATCGTAAGAGCTTCTACTCTATTGAAATCAACCAAAACAGATTAAATCCAGTTTAACAGAATAGAGTTTATCTCGTCGATTTTGTGACAGCATTGCTTAATGTTAGCTAGTTTGCTTCCTTGTCAACAAAAGAAGAAATTTTGCATCCTAAATGACCAGTACTTTTTTTTCACATTTTAATTTTCATTATTTCTCATTACTCGCCATATGTTTATATATAGACAAGTTAGGATTTAACGCGGTGATTTCAAGTGAAATGGTTTGAATTGAATTGTATCAGTCTCTGTTTATACGCAGCAATATTATCGTTTTTCCAAAAAACCACCAACAAGAACTGTCATAAAGTATACATAAATATTGATCTAATTCTGAACCGGTTTAATCCTGTCCGTTGGTCTGTCTATGTAATGTCCGTGGTAAACATTCTTCTGGCCACAAAAACAACGCTATCGACTTCAAAGTTGGCAGAAACACTGGAATTCGTACACGCAGAATAATATCGAAGATGAGCCAAATCGGTTGTGTGACGCGCACTGCAAACTGCAAACAGATCTTTTTCTAAAAGCAAAAAAAAATTGATTTTTTTCTTATCACTCACAAACTACGCCACATAAAACCGTACAATGTTGCACTTATAAAACATAGATAATTCTTCAGTACCTGCAGAAAAATTTAAGCAATTGGCCTCTTCCACTCAACATTATTGAATATTGAAATTGTATTCTTTTGTTAAAACGAACGCAACGTGCAGAAGCTTCATGAAATCTATATATTCTTGAACGGTATCACATAATGAGCCCATATGAATTCCTTCGTCTCTCAGTCTCTATAGATTTGTGTAGCAAACATTCTCCCAACTCCAATAATTAACATGTCACATTTCAATTTGCTAGAAACATTGAAAGTTTATTGCAAATAAGTTGCTATAAAAATATCGGCGAAGTCAGCCAAAGGATGCGTCCGCGACACAAAATAAATTGAGAACAATTCTGTTTTGAAAAAGAAAATGCTGGGGCTTTTGCTCAATGCTCATAAATTGAAACAATAAATAAGATTTCGCCAAAGTCGCATATAATTTTCACACTTTTTCATAAATATTTCGATATTCTTGTACAAAATTTGTAATTACTATTGAAATTTGCAGAATTGCTACATATTTACAAACAAATATTATGTTTACACAATTAACGTAAGGAAAGACGAAATAGGACTTTTGTAGTCAACAACCGACGGCATTTCCTCTCACTTGTCACATTTGTTACTGATCTCACATGAAAGACTTTTTTTTTATTTTGCAAATGTCAATCCAAGCAATATTATAAACTGCGGTTGTCCGATGTTGTACTTTTGATGTTATGCAACGACAATAGAAAACAGGCAATAAGACACCAGATGTGACAAGCTGAGCATTTCAATAGTTGTTCTCTTAGCGTAACCCTATTTTTTTGTGATGCGTACGTCATTGTCAGTTACCTTTTAGTCGAGCCTTGCTCGATTGAGAAAATGATTGCGAGCTTGTAAGCACGGAGCATGTGTCCATGTCTTTTGTGTTTAAGTCGAAGTCGCAATTTTAAATGGCTTGGATCGGACCACTGTTTAAATCTCTCCATATAAGATATTATTTTGAAAAGTCTTTATATAAAGAACAATTCCAATTTTCAGAATTTTGTGACATAAATCTCTCAGAAATAGTATTTCAGAAAAGGTCTAATTTTCAATATTTCGTGGTGAAAATTAATTTTACTAAATTTAGATTACGTAGATCTACTTTTTGTATCCGGTCCCATATAAGGATTCTAATAAAAAGTATTTCTTTATATTGCAAAAAGCTTTCAAGTACATAACAGCAGAAGAGAATTTGAATCACGTAAGTCTGCTTTTTAAATTCCATTATATATAGGAGCTCCCAGGAAAACCAAGCCCTTATATAGCGACAAAGGCTCCTTTGTAGCTTTTTATGGCCATGAAAAATAAAATCTCCAAAAAATCAGGAGTACTGATGTTGGACCCCGTCAGGTGACGTTTTTAGCATCCTCCCATACAAGGACTCTCATGAAAAGTAAGCTTTTATATAAAAATGATGTACTATTTTCGGCGTATTATCACGAAGGAATAATTGACCACTTAAGACGAAGTGATGAAGAGTATTGAATGTTCCATCTTGCCGGGCTATAATATTCTTACCTGATTTTCATCATTTTTCGAATTTATTAAGCGTTTATATAGCAATGGACCTACGCGTTTGTATCCACCCGCTACTTTCTTGCACGATTCGGCAAATCCTTCGTAATTTCTAGCTTTCCTTAGTTTTGAATTTTAATTGTGTGGTATTTAGCATGTACAATTATCGTCAGCGTTTGAGGTTTTTATTCCAACTTTTACGCCGGCTTCCAGGTATAGTCGCAGTTAATTTTTGCACAAACGTATTTCCAGAGTCCATTACAATTTCAAATGCTTTTCACTTGAATTAACCAGGTGTGACATTTCTATTTGTCCAATTTCTTAATATGTATAAATGATGGTATGATACACAATTTTTTCCGTTTGGTTATATTCGAATAAAATTCGTGGGCCTACAACCAACGCTGAGCTAAATACATTGTAGGACTGAAAGGATAAGAAAAAAATTATTGTTTAAAATTACTTTGACAGAAGTTCAAAGAAAAAAAGCGGTGCTTAATAAAAATATTTTTATTAAAAATATAACGTAAAGATATATTTTGCTGAGTGTAATAAAAGTAAAAAGTAGTGTTGACAATATACAAACCTTTTTATAAAGTTGCCGCGATATTAATGTTCTTTCTTTTGTTTGGCATTGTACATAGAATTTTTTTAACGAAATTGATTTAACCACGTAATTTTTTCTTCCTTTCTTTTTAAATATTCATAAAAGGTACAAGTATAGGTTTCAAAAACATTGCATCGCGTATTGCATTCGATTTGCGACTGTGATTCACTCAAGAAAATTTACAATCTTGTGAGAAGCAACAACACACGGATGAAAATAAAAGATCGAACAACCAGAAGATGGGAGCGGACCAGAAATGAAAATGCCTAAGAAGAGCAAACCGACGTTCTTATTTAATAAGCAGAAAAGCCCAAAAAATAATTTGAAAAAATGCGGAACTAAAAAATCCATTTGAGTATTTTTTTGCACTTTTCCATAAATTGATTTATTGATTATTTCATTAATACTAAAAAATACATAGATCTTCACATATAAATCTTTTGTCAATGTAATGCGAAAAGGGTGAAATGTTTTCGCTACTTTAAAATTTCCTTTAAAAATTTTTATTTATTAGAAAAAAGGTAATAAATTCTTTTTACCTTCACTTTACTAAACCGGTTCAGTCCATTGCTTATACTATTATTAGGAACATCTAAATTCAAAACCTTTACCCTATTTACCTAATTGAATACATCTAGGAAGTAAGCCATATTAAAAGCAATCACCACTTAATATTGTTTTTTAGCATTTTTAACGCTGGAGGTACGAACGATTGACGTATTTCAATAGTCAAGCATTAAAAAGATACTTACAAAGCACAAGTTAGACGAACATAATTAGTCAAACCAATATTTGGCCAGAAAGAATAAGAATGGATGACATTGTTGCCCATTTGCCTCAAACCAATTCGTGGCGAATGTTGACATTGAGCATTGTGAAAATAATTAAAGAGGTTTTTGATAACTATGGTTAAAGAACAACTCAAAATAAAACAAGTAGTCGAAGCTCTAATAAAACATCGCATAGAAAACACTAAAGGTTGTACATCTCAAATGTAAAAGATTCTCCTCACATCTACCACAATAGCTTGTCATTGTGTCGTGTTCACATTGAAATTGATCACTCAACACGGCGAATCATCTGTTTTTGATTTGCTTCGTTGGAGCGCTAAAACCTATCCTCAAAAGGTCTGTTGTAAATTATATACAAGTTCATATATTGTTCATATTCTTCACGGATGAGACTTTTAAAATAATCGATAGTCAGACAAGCCCACCATGCCTTAAAATTCATTGGAAAGGCAAGAACGAAAAATTTATACATCGCAACGTTAATAATTCACTCACAAACAAGCAAAGTTATACGTATGTTCCATATATTCAAACTAAGAAATAATACGTAAGCGAAAGGATAAAAATTATAATATGAATTTAATAATATAAAATGAAGCACGAAAGAAAAATATGCAAGTTCGATTCCGTCATGTGCGGTTACACCGTCTGGAAACTGCTCGGAGAACGTATGGTATTTATAGATCTCTCAAATGGATGGTTAAAAATATGCCATGACGTCATTCGCTTAGCGATGAACGATGAAAATTAACCTACTTCTTTAATGCACGTTACTTATAGGTGATCTTGGAATAAGTATTGAAGGGTAAAAATGCGAAACTTATGTCTATGATTTACATATATGGTGGTGATCAAAATTAACCAACTATTTTAATGAATATTACTTATGTTTGATTTTGAAATAGATATCAGTCTAGATATGCGAAAGTTCTACTTACAAACTTGATTATGAGTAGTTACGATCACTTTACAGAAAATTAAAAAATGGAATAGAAAATATACTTCAAACTTGTACATTGAATCTTGCAGGCATTTAACATCTTATGCTTCAGTTGTGAAATATCTCATAATTCGAAATCATTAGTCTATTAACTCACATTATCTTGGGAAAAGTTTGTCGTAAGCAATAGCTGAACAGTCTCGATTTAATGTGGATTTAGTGCGTAAGATAATTGAGCATATATAGATAGAAATTTCTATAGCCGCTGCAGCTGTGAAGGTGTCAAACTTTTCTAAATCGATACAGGCCACCGAAAGTAACAATTTGACCAGGTCATATAAAGTGAAACAGGTCTAGTGTTTGCAAGTCGATATCTTTTACGAGTCTCTTTTGAATTTTTTCTCAAATCATCTGATTAATTTTAAGTCGTTTGAATTGATTTCCATTGGTAATTAAGTTGTCTGAATTGGGGCAATTTGCCTGTTTATTCAAATATTGAATTAGTAGTCTATTTTTGTATACAAGTTATCACAAAGAAAAGTAATAAGGTATCATAACCAAAGTCAAAGCTCTAGTTTTGAGATTAATTCCATATTGCTACATAACATTTTGTCAAAAAGCCAAAAATTACAAAATCCTTTTATTTTTGTGTCGGATCGGTTAATGTTGATGTGTGCCAAGTTGCAGGGTCAACAAATCGATGCTTATACCAACTTTTCAGCACTGCAAAATACTAAAGAATTAGAAGAAGAAGAAGTTCAACGGGTTTTGAAGAATTGATGAATAATCCTGACTCAATTGCTTTATCTGCTTTAAAAAAATCAGGTGATCACAAATTCGATCAATGCTGTGATGATTAATGCGAAAGCAATGTTCGCTTACAAGTAGGGATTGATACTCACATGTAGTGCATCAATTTTCCGGACGATACTCCAACCCAAATGTATACCTGAATGCAATAATCTAGTGAATCACAAGGAGTACATATAAAGGTACCTCCATGTGACACTGAAATATTCGACACATTTAAGGCAGTTTAAATAAATCAGCCAAGGTTAACACTTACACAGAAACTTTATCGTCTCCGTAACAAAACAAGAAAGGTATTGCCGGTGCAGTTGTTAAACGTTATCCCTTCAGCAATGACAATTTCAATCTTGCTTGCACAGTTTTAAAAAAACATGAGTACAAGAGGTTTTTTGTTGAAAACTAAAATTTTATTCCAAAGCAAAGGTAAATGTGCTAAGTGTAATCAAGCCCATCATATACTATTATACAGTTCTTCCAAGGAAAATAAGAAGACTCATTCGGAAACTTCACAAGTTACCTTGTAACAGGTGCCCTTAGCCAGGTTCCCGTAGAAACCCTTTTCCAAGGTATTTATACATAAAAGATTTCAACCTCCGCATTCTTTTTTTTTTATGAAATTAGTTATTCATTATTAACGGAATGTCGATAGTTAATTATGATTGATGATTGATACGTTAAGGACGAAAACCAGTGTGGTGACTCGCGTCCCGATTATTTGTATTAAGTGGTTTCACTTTATGAAATTTAATTTGTCGCATCCCATGCTTAATGAAAATTTGAAAAACACACTTTATATGTTACGGAAGCGAACTTTATGGGCCGATAGGGCCACTCATTCGTTCCTACATGTCTCCTTAGTCGACTTTATTACTCCTAACCATTTAAAGAGTTCTTCATGGACAGCGGCTAAGCTGAGTCAGCCATCCGCTTTTAGTAAAGTAAAAAAAGAATTATTTTGCTGATTAGCAGTTACGACTTTGGCTGACGTAACACAGCTGAGAGATACTGAGCGAGTTGTGCTACGCTATTCTGTAGCACAAAAGTGTCTTATTTTGGATCGATGATTAAAAATATTATTTTCCGTTATATAAGCCCATCGACATATATCCAAGACAAAGCAAAACGATCCGTGAGGTCACCATATCAATGTGTTGTTTTTTCGTCCTCATGGACTAAATTCGCAATCGTAACTATATTCCATTATTCTATACTAATTGTAAACCTGTATTAGTGCTATAGAACCAATAAAAAGATATTTGGTTAAAAGCACGGATGTCTATGTATGTTTACTTTGTTTATAAATTTCTAGGAAACGGCTTTTCTGCAAAGCCCTGAGTTATATACCGACAAAGAAGAATCGCCACGCTACGATTGAAAGGGTCAACAGGCTAAACTAGAAAGCCCAAGCGCTTCAGTCTCGCAATCAATAAAACTCAACCGAGATGCAAAAGAATTTTCGACTGAATGCTGCCTAACAAAAAATGTGATAATTTGAAAAATTGGCTAAGGCCTTTGTTCAAACGCACCAAGCGAGAAATTGTTGATATTCTCAATTTTGTAACCGCGATTTAATTGTTTTTTTTGTAGGTATTTTCTTGAGGAGCGTGTGATTTTGAGTTCGGTTTCCCATGTGTCCCTTTGGGGACATTGAGAGGCATCCTAAATTTTAATATGTTTAACCTTACTCTCCTAACACTCCTTACTCTAGTAAGCATTCAACTCGACCTGTCATACCAGAGGGTATAGCTTTCTCTCCAAAAGGAACTGTCATAGGTAATATCTTATATATATGCGACAATATTGCTTAAAAGTTTGAAACAAGCAATGGGAATCAAAAACGTTGTTTGCTAGTTCAATTAGAATTATATAACCAAAACTAAAAACGCAAAACAATAACTATCTGGAAGCGATAGTAGGGGATAATAATTCGTAAAGATTTTATATATAGACGTTTAATAATGTATTTATTCGTATAATATATGAAAAATTTGAACAGAATATTTGCTAGTCTTTACTAGATAAAGTAGGTAATTACACTTACAATGCTTACCAATTAAAGAGAGAGGCCAGAATTCAAATGAAAATTGCAAACTGCAGCCTCCAAAAAATAAGAAAAGCGACTACGACAAGCATAATGATAACAACAAAAATCAAATTTTCAATATCAGCAAAAGTTGCGCTGATAGTATTATCGTGACAGCGGCAATGAAAAAGAAATATCACAATAATAATAACAACATTACAATTACAACCAACACAAAAACAACAGCCCAACCAGAGCGTCATCAGTAGACGTAACATTTTCAATGTTTTCAACAAGAATAGCAAATGTAACAACATCGCAAGCGCAATAATATCTGGCGATGTAAATACGCAATGGCAGTTTGTTTAAGCGCCAGCAATAATGTGGCACTCATGATCACAAATTTTACTTCTATATGGGTAAAATTCGCCATTGGCACACTTGATGATGAACTTCGGGTGTGTTTACAGATACCTATACGTGGACAGGCAGGTTTCCGCAAATGGCTTCGACACCCTGCCGAACTCAATATCGTTTACACTCTGTAATTCTCTTGATAACGAAATTGTTTTTTCTTGCATGTGAATGCACATAGTAAGTTCTGACTTGGACATTCGATCGACAAAACCTTGAAGCGACAGGAAGCTGGAATTATGTTTACATAGAAAATTAGCCAACGATTACTCCTAGCAGCGATGCGTTGTATAAATATACACAAAGTCTCTTTTTTATTTCCACTTCAGAAAAATGCGAAGTCAAGATCCCAGTAACCTGCATAATTAATGTACCAACTTTGCGTCCTTTTCGTATATTAATTTTCACAATGTTTCTTCCTAAAGCTTAAAAACTAAAATTTTCAAATACAATAAGGTAAATTGCGCAGAGCTCAATAAGTTCTTTACGCATTTTAAATCGAAATTCATCATAAAGACCATAACGTTAATGTCACATTTAAACGACCTGCGATTAAACTCAAAAACAATTCTTGGTTTAGTCGCACTTTCAAAGATATGGTCAAGTCCAGAGAAACAGATTAACACTCTGCAATATGCTTAAGAAAGTGTGCAGCTACACTTGTCAGTCCGTTGTGAAATTTCTTCAGCAAGCACTACCATGCTTGCACTTTCCCCACTTGTTGAAAGACTGCCAATGTACAATCAGTACGTAAGAAGGCTAACCCTATCAATTTGGCACAGGTATTGTCCAACCGATATCTCGTCCTCTGTATCCAAAACCATAGAATCATCGTTTTTATTTATTTATTTATTTATTACACTTATACAGAAACTCAACTAAAAAAAAAGACAGTCGAGTTCAAATGACTCTTAAAGTAAATCTTAAATTAATTATTATTAAAAAACCTAGTATAAGTACAATAAAACAAATAAAAGGAAAAAAAAGAAAAGGAAAAAAAAGCAGGTACACAATTAGCACAGAGCCACACCCACAACCGGTACAGAACCCAGTTGCAAATGAACCCCTAAGCCATCGCAAACATGCATAAGCTTGGCAACCGATAATAGTTAACAACAATTAATTTTCGAATCGTAGTGACTTTTTAGGATTAAGAGCTAGTTTAA
>CCAG010011753.1:0-12500 GCA_001077435.1 Glossina morsitans morsitans | reverse complement strand
AAGATGAATATTAAAAATAAAGTTGCTTGCTTGCTCTTAAAATGGCAAACACAAGCCAACGCATCAGCGGTTTTCCTACGACTGGTTCGAATACTAATAAGAAATCTTAACAAGCATCAAAAAGAAGTTGAAACGTTGATGCACTTTTCGCAGAAAAAAAAACAAAAAAAAAAACCTTAAGATGACAATCGTTATTTTTTTCAATAAAATTCATTCCTTAGACCTTTGAAGAAAGTTTTCATCTGTCATTGTTCGTAAGAGTAGCTAGAGCAAGCGTAAAAGCGGATTATTGCAAAAAAAAAAAAAAAAAAAAAATGCAGTTCTTTCTCGTAATAGGAAAAGGGTAAAGCATTTACTAGGGAATTGAATTTCTTTAATAAACTGCTTTAATAGCAGTTTAGTTGAGCTCAGCTCAGTTAAGTACATTAATAATTTACTTAGTGCATGGAACTCGTATCGAACGAGTATACTTGCGATAAGGAAGGCAACCACCATAATGCGTAGATCTCTTTTATCATTTCCATTTCCTCCTAGTTATTTATATGTAAGTATGTATGGACATATTTGTGAAAAGCGAATTGCAAACATTTCATCTACCTTTCATATCCAACTCTAGTAAAATTTAATACATTTTTCTCAATCAAATACATTTTGTCTTAAGCTTGTAAAGTGTGCTCCAATCGGACTGTTACAACTCCTTTAATGAAATAATTAAAACGAGTAAAACTACATCACTCTACAAATATTATTCGTAAGGAATTTCAATATAAGGCGTTATACGGGAAGTGGTCCGATCGTAGCCATTTTTAATAGAGTTCGTCGAAACAACTCAGTGTACAAAATTTCATCAAATTATCTCAAAAATTGCGACATTTAGGTTGATGACAAGAAGACGAGGCGGACAGCCAGACTCGAATCGATTGAGAAAGTAATTCTGACATCCTTCTGAGTATGACACAAACTTAATGTATTCGTGTAAGTTTATAAGAAGAAAAGAAAAGATTAAGGAAAAGTAAGAAAATTTTGTTTTTAATTGAAGGACATCCGATAAAATTAGGTTAAGGCCACCAAGGCCTTTCTAGCAGAAACGAACGCTATGAAAGCAATTTTCAAGTCATATTTTTCACTAAATCGGGTCCAATTTTACTCTAAAAGCCTATTCAATATTCGTTTTTAATACAACGACCAACGATCCCAAACAACTCCAGTCCAAATCTATGAAAGCACTGTTGTTTGGAATCCATTCGACAATGGAGTACTTGCTTCATGTAAGTAGTCTCATGTTATTGAAGACAGTGCTGCCAGCCTAAAGCATTGACCCATAAATTTTTTCCATCCTCCGATCTTTCTCGCCTGGCCTGGGAAGGTGACTTATCTTCAAAAATTTCCAATTATTTCGATCAAATATTTGGATAGTTTCCAAACGTTATTGAGGTAAACACCTTTCCGCGTCGTAGAACGGAACGAAGCAAGGCAGAGCACCATTTGATAATTAAAATAAGATCACAATGGCAAGTAGAAACTTAAAAAGCTTTTCTCTATCGATAGCTTAGCTTGAAGAACGATACCTCATTATTCCAATCGTAAGAATAATGGATGCAAGAACCTTTCTAAGACTTCACTCAACTACTTTTGTATTTTTGTACTCGAAAGCTTTCTAAATAAGAATTTTTTTTGTACCTCAGCAAATAATCTTTTAGGGAATAGACTTTCTTACATACACCATAAGAAAAGAGAGAGGGCAGAAGTTTCTAAAATGTAAGTACCGTAATGGCCTTCGGCAAACAAACAGCGAATACCTCTCCCTATATTATTATTGTTGTTGTTGTTTTATAACACCGCATGTACTTTTGTTTAACTTTAGACTACAAGTAGACCCACCTGTCCATCCATCCGATTACTGTTGCAACTCGTATGGGTCAAATATTTGAATAAGGCACTAAAACTTAGCTCATGTGTGATGAGTACATGTTTATAGATGGACTTGGAGAAAGAGTTGTCTGCCCACATGCCAGATTTATTGATATACATATATTAACAAAGGCAGCTATAGAGTTAAAATTTTACAAAAGTATTCAAAAGGATTCGTCTGCCTTTAAAGTCGCCTCGATCGGGTTACTGGCACGTGACCCTTGTATGTATATGTATTTGTGTAAGATATGCGATATTTAAAATTTAATTTTGTTAATAGTGCAGTGTAGTAAACTGAGTTTTATAAGAATATATAATTTTTAATATATTAAAATAAATATTACTGCAAAGAAAAAAAAATCATTTGAAGACGAATGTAGTTTTTCTAATAAAATTCACTGCAATGTTTTTATGTCTGTTAAAAAAATTTCCTACAAGTTTTTTCTCGTGGCCCATCTGTGCGCGCGTGCCATCATCACGAATAGTAAACAACAATTTTAATTGAACAAAATCTCAGCATAAAAAAAGCGATCAAAAATTATATTACATTTAAAAAAAAAAAAAAAAAAAAAACCGTGTAAGCTTTATGTGCTGCACGTATGCTGGTGGAAGCGTTCTCGCATGTTTTTCATAATTTAACACATTTGTTAGGTGTGTTTGTGTGCGCATTTTAAATGATTTCAACCTAATGGAATGTATTTGTTTTCGCATAAACAAACACACAACATCGCACATAAAATGGTTTAAAGTTTTCAGTCGTACCCCTACCGGCGGCAGCAAAAGCAGAAGTAACATACACACGCACATATATATATATTGAAAGAAAAATCAAATAAAAAATACAATTAAATGTATTTTAGATTAATGATTGCGCGCACTTTTGACCTCACACAAACTAACAAAGAAACAAGACAAGCGAACAAAACAAAGCATCAGTACTACTGCACTATTCAGCAGTCTCAGTCTAAACTGTCTGTTGCAGCCTCAGTCTTAGTTCGATTCTTTGCTCTTTTCGCAAAACAAAATGATACTCGAGTGAATTACCTCACCCCATCATATGTATACACACACACGCCATCGGGGATGATAAATGGCCAAATTAGAGAGAACAACAACAACAACATACACTAACTGACTCTGATCGCTTGAGTGACATAACGTAGCACCTCGGTCATATTTACAATAAATGCAATTGCACTCGATGTAATAGAAGAAGAAAAAGATACCGCCGTTTATATATAACAACAACACGGTATGACACGGCGGCGGCACTGTCACCTTGCTTTAGTGATAGCATCGATTACAATTCATATGAAATGCAATTGTAGTTGTTGCTGCTGTTGTTGTTGTTGTTGTTGTTGTTTGCATTTAATTTGCAAGTTAATCAACAAGACAAACGCAACGCATACACGTACATACAAACTAATCGGACAGTGTAACAATATTTAAAAAATTCGTTATGCATTAAAGTATTTAAAAAAAAATACTGAAAACACAGAAACATATAAGCGTATGGTTAATTGCTTATAAAATCGACCAAAACAAAAAAAAAGAAATAATAAATAAATAAATAACATGTTTAGCATTGTCTACAATATGATCCATTAGCATGTCTACAATACGATCGAGAATTATTGCACCTTCTGTGAAATGTTAAACTTTGAAGGCTAGAACACTTTTTGAATTCTCATGCTCGCCCCTATGAATAGATAAGCTTTTCTTATGCACCCAATTCTCTTTTTACACGAATTATTTTGTTTTAACACGATTTTTTAAATTCCAGCAATTTTTCTTGAATCTCACAGAGCAAAGAGCGAGATTTTTCGACGAGTGTACGAAGCCGTTAAATTATTCTCAAAGAAAGTCGCTGAAACTCGGTAGATTTTGCTCTCGCCGTAATTCTCTTTTTACACGAATTTTTTACACGTATTGTTTGAGAACGTATCTATCGTGTAAAAAGAGAATTAGGTGTATATATATGAAAAAGTATTAAATAGGTTTGTCAAAGTCCAGGCATTGTGCAGCATATAGTTTAGGAATAGCTTGAACCACGGCAAGATCACGCGAATGCTGCAAATCACTCCCTCAGCAGGCTAAGAAGAATTTTGAAGAGTTAGCTATAGCTCTGATGAATCGATATCGACTGCTTTTCACGCGATGGGTGAGTGACAAAACCTTTTTATTTTTGTTGTAAACGTTTCGCTTAAGCGGACTATTAGGTTTCACCTTTGACGCTATCAAAAATATGCTTCGAACTATGGATCTGTGTATACACCACGAGAAATGGTAAATGTAAGATGAGTAAGAAGAAATTTTAATTTCGTGACCCTGTGAGAGTAGTATCTTTTGGATGTGTACAATATCATGCGTTTCGGAATCACTGAATAAGTTACACCAAAAAAAAAAAAAGGAAAAAGCGTCTAATTAGAAGGAAAGTGGGAGTGAATCTAATCGGAGAATCTGTGAATATATTTGGCACGCCGCTTATGGTGATTAGCTGAGCCCAATCTGTTATAAGCTGCTCCAAATTCAGTGAAGTCATTGCTAAAGAAAACCACCGATAGCAACTGCTGCAACTGTATCGACGATGAAAGGAAAAACGCTTACAATACACAAAAGATTTGAGTTTTTTCAGTAAGTCGACGTCACAAATCTCGAAAGCATTAGTATTGATATTGATTGAGCTATTAAATCCGCTGCATTGAATAGATATCTTTATTTCTGATTAATGTCTGCTTAAACTGCTAGCTGACTGTCGCTCTGAACAATGTTTCGATTCTTATGACGATATTTTTACTTCTCTAATAATTTCAAAAGACCCCCCTCTTGATCTTTCTATGTCGAATTCGATTTTTGCGAAGAAGATGAACGAAGTTGCGGTTAGCGATGCGCACAATGCTTTGAATAAAATGCTTTTTGTCCTTTCCTTGAAGTAAGTCCTTTTCTTCTCCGAGAAAGTTATTATGGATTTATTTTTACGTCATCAATAAGTTTTTCTACAAAAATTTAGGAAAGGGGGCACGATTTGTACAAAATTTTTCGTCGCGTGCTAAGTAAGAAACTGATAGTTTTGATAGTTGAAGTTGTCATTCCATCCTTGGCCCCCCTCCAACTGCAAACTTCTCTCCTCTTCAGTTTTACCAAAGTAGGTTTTTTCTCTCTTGCCTTTTCAAAAGACAAGGTAAGCTCTACAAAACAAAAACAAATTTGAAGCTCTTCAAAAAGAGAGACAGAAAAAAGGAGAAACAGGAAGCGACAAAAAAGCACAGTTGCTATCGCCTTTTGTTTGGCTGGATTTAAGATTGTAACGTGAGTTAACCTCTTCTTGTTTGCACGCATCAAAAAAGAAAAAAAAAATTTATTTCTAATATGCTGGAACCTTGCTTTCGCCCAGAAAGCAATAGGAACGATTTGAACTGAACAAAAAATGCAAGTTGAAAAGATATTCCAAAAGTCTACGGTCTACAGGCAAAGTTCAGCAAACAATAAAATCCCCAATGATAACCTTTGCCGAAAATGAAGCAGAAGTAAGAAAAGCTAGTTCACAGTAGAAAGAAGGCAAAGCTAAAGAGTAATGCATACATGACTTGTTGCTTACCCAATATCCGTTCTTTTCTGAGGGCATCAAAGAAGAGGGATTATAATAAGAAATTATGTCAACCTTTTGACTTATTGTTGTATTGCTATCGTAATAAGTTGCGCGACGTGTAGCAATAAGTCATGACTGGTTTTCTTTTCTTTTTTTTTTTTTTTTCTTATTAAACTAAAATTATTATTAATTATTATTATTTCAAAAAAGGCAGCGCGGCGAGGGAGCGAAAGAATTTAAAAAAAAAAAAAAACGTTTTATTCCATCATTTGCTATAGAGTTTTCCAAATTTATCTGACTCGTGCGTGTTTTCTGGGTTTGTTGAGGAGTTTGATTGTCAGTCAGTCAACTGGTCATTTGATAGTAAATTTATGTGAAAAGTGGAAGACGTAAACAAAGCATGTCTGCCGCCATATGAAAAATATTATCGATAGATAGACTGAATATTTCAAAATCAGTTTCGGATTGAATTTCATCCGTTCAAAGAAAGGGTTATCGATATGCACATCGCTTGTAATGAATGCATTTCTTTATCTAATCATCTAATGTATATATGAATAACTATTGTTTTAGTGTTTTTATTTTATTTTATTTTATTGTATTTTTTCTTTTCACTTGTGGTCGGTCTGTTGCGAGTGAATAATAATAACAAGCGAGGAGGAAAGTCTCCCGCCGTTCTCATGCTTTTTTCAAATTTAAAATAAACAAAATAACAAATGTTAATATGTATTTTTTAATTTGTACATTTGTCATTTGTGTGTTTGTGTGTGCGTATAATACACATTTGCATGCAAACAACACATAAATGTATTTACATAGGTATGGTGTGTTTATTTTAGTTACATATGCATACATAGGGCGGTCTCAAGTGTTTTGTGTGTGGTGTGTGTGGTGTGTGTGTGTGTGTGTGTGTGTGGTAGACTATTAATAATAATAAAAACTAAACTAAAGAGTTAAGTTAATGCGGATTAATATAATGACAATCTTTTGATTATCACGTATTAGTCATTGTTGCCGTTGATTGATAGGACATTCATTCATAGGAAAAAAGTCATGAAAAGAGAGAGACTGCAAGAGAAGACGAGAAATTCTTTTGCAATTAATAACCAACCTAAAGTGTTATAAGAGTCAAAGTGTTAGCGAAAGCTAACTAAACAAATCGATATCATACATAACATAAAGATTTTTGTTCTCTCACATATCAAATTATGAAGACCTTGGGGTACGAAACTGCGACTTTATAGCATTCTCATGATTTGTTTTTAATTAGATATATATGAGCCTTACGCTAAAATGTTGTAATTTTGTTTATAAGTGTTAATACGTTGAAATATTTTTGGCAAATGTGTTTTTATTCATTGGCATAAATTTGACATCATATTGACAGCAATATGCTAATTTTAAAATTATATACGCACAGCACAGCAGCGATGTGAGAAATATTTTCATGAAATATTTTTTATATAAAAAGAAGAGAGTTCTTGGGTTTTTTGCACCCATTAGCCATGATGATTCAGTCGGCGCTCCTAAGTAGTGGTACTAATGCCAAAGGAGAGAACTCTCCCTTAATGCCTTTTTCATATTACTACTAAGGATTTTCTTTGATTCTAATAGCACCGCTGCATCGATCTGCTTTAGTTAGCTGTGCGAGTCTATCTAGAAAGTAGTCTCTGTAATGGTCGCTCAATTGTAGCTATCATTGTCGATACTTCGAAATTTCTGAATGGCTCGAACGATAATAGCCGGAATAAATTCGTTCGAAACGGAAACTTCTTGAAATATGGTTTTGTGCAAAAAGTAGCCGGAAAAAAAAGAGCAAAACAGGAAAATATTTCAGCTTTCGAGAATTTTGGACTACAAGTGCCCATTAGCGTGGTCCAGTCATCCAGTCCGTCAACATGGTCCAGAACATCTCCCCCGAATTGCATTTCTTAACTTCGCGATTAGAAAAGTCGGTTAGAGGCAAAAAAAAAGCCGGAACAGTTCCGGTGTGACTAAATTGATCCAGTTTTTGTCAAAAAGCTTTTTCCAAATGTTATCCGTGGCCTTAAAAGACATCTGCAATTCTTAAACTAAGTAACTAAGGAGCATATGACCAGTTCCAAGTACCATCTTCTTGGTCGTTTAAGTATATTAACACTAAGCGAATCAAAAATGCCAGTTCTCGCTCCTCTTGCGCCAGCAATTTTGCCTTTGCGTTTTCGTGCAGTGAATTTTCATGATTTGAATTTTTGATCGAAACAAAAAACTCAAAAAACGAACGAATTTCTCCATCGCAAAGCGCTCAAAGTAATATTTCGAACGTACATACGTACATGCGTAAACGGGCTAAGTAATAAAACATTGCTCAAGAAAGCCCCCTATCAACTCAACGAAAATAAATTGTAAGTACGCTTTCTCCGGGCCTTTTTTTTCGTAAAAGCCTGCTACTATACACAGACACACCAACCTTCATTTATTAATGAAAACTATATGAAAATCATGAAATTTATGTGCGTTCCTGGGCGCTCTACTGTACTTGCGCTTCTACAGTAAGATCCTTACGTATATAATGGCTTCGATAGGAAAAATGTGTGGATGCCTATCTTTTTCAACTCGAAAGTTCATTTTTCAATACGTTTTTCTTCACACTATTGTTTACTATCAACACAGCAGCAGTGCAGTATTAGGTTTTTTGAAGAACGTCATAAGTGCATTGTGCATAAACTATACGCTTTATTGGCCTAGCCGTGGTGTGGTTAGTGCACATTCTGATGATGAGAATGACGAATATGAGGATGAATCAAAAACTTTGCTTTATAGACTATAGGCTATAATGATTGACCGGCCGATCATAATAATTAATAACATCTGAACGGATGTGTACCTCTAATTGCGTTTTTGCATAAGCATTTCAAATATTTGGGCATAACAGCAACAGCAACAGCAACAGCAATAGCAATTGCGACGGCAACAACAAGCAAAAATAAATGCATATTTTCATGAATTGAATGAAAGCGATTGAACGACGACATCAAATCGAAATATCAACAGGAAACTATCTCTGAGTACAAATATTGATTTGAATTTTGCTCAAAAACAATTTTTCAGTAATTTTGTGGCATAATTCACAACTTGTTAAAGTCAATCCACGTTTTTTTTTTTTTTTTTTTTTTTAATATAAATTAAAAACGATAGATTTTAATGGAAAAGACAAAAACAAAAAAAAGCACGACAGTCGAAATTGTTGTAAATTCGCCATTTAGAATGTTGTCGAAATTATACGTAAGAAGCCGCTCGCATAGGAACGTACGCCTACCACATACGAAAAGAAAATCGATAGGAACATGCGTCATATCTGTGATTAATTAAATAAAATAAATAATTAAAGTAAGAAACAAGTAAGAAAATTAAATTCAGTCGGGACGGAATCTTTTTTACCTATCACCGTTTAGCCCATAAAAAGACAAAAAAAAAAAAAAAAATTAAAAAAACGAAATTCTCATGATCCATAATATGGAGCGGGCGCAGTTGATTTCTTCTCAAAGTAAGAGTTTTTGTCGTAGAGGCACGTGAGCGTTGTACGTGCGTCCTTTGAAAAGTTTACGTCAATTCCAAATTCTTTTGCAAATTTTTAGGGGATTTCATCATTTTCGCTAATTTTCGGAGAATGTTTACCACAAATACAACAAAGTTACGCAAACAGACAGACGGACAGACGAAAAGGGGGACATACTTAAATCGATTAAGAGTTTGATGCTGATTAAGAATATATACACTTTGTGGGAGGTCTATGATGCTTCCTTCTGGGCTTTGCAAACGTTTTAACAAAATGCATAAAGGATGAGTGCTTTGGTGATGGGAATAAGAAAATGAAAGAACAAAGTTTTATCCACCCACTTAATCCATACCTCCTTCAGTTCCGAATATTTTTTTATTATATACATACAGAAACTACAAGCGTTCACAACCCTCTCTTTAAAAGACAAGTAACATATAGAAGACTGGAAATGTGATTCATTGTGTGCCAGAGTCAAGGCCGCTACAAAAAGTACCCGGAGTTTAACTTGTATCTCTATAAAAAAAACGGTTCAATATATGTGAAGGAAAGGTATAATCAATTTTTCCTTACAATAAGACTTGAAAAGTAATTGTTTTGTTACAGAGACAACAGCAAGATCTTGAGAAATCGACAATGGAAATGAAAGTGTTCAGCGAACCCATAACCCGCCGTACTATAGATAGTGTTTTTTGGTGGTAGGTTTCTTCTCCTTCTATTTTTTTTTTTTTTTTTGTAATCAATTCAACGCTCTGTCCATTCGAAACCACGCGTCAAAGTTATTTAGTATTTCACTCAAAAGAAGTACACCTCAGGTATCGAAGAGAAATAGGCTGCTAATCGTGAAGTGCTTGTGCGGAATTTAGATAGGCCGGGATATTCGTTCAAAAAGATTTAGGAATTTTGGGAACGGATGTGCGTGGGAATGACGGATTTACTGACTTACGAAAAGCAATGTAGCCCGCAATCCTTTGTTTCATCAAAATCCTCTCGGTAGCACCTTCTCGTTTTTAGCACGCAACCCCGAACTCACTTCCCTTCAACACGCATCTAACTTTGATCATGCCTTCAAACTCGCCGCCGGACAAGAACTGATGTACAATTTTTTGATAATCATGGGCTAAATAGGCAGACATAAAGTCTGAGAGACATTTTGGAATCGTTTTTGTTTTTAACGATGATCAGGAATATATTTTATTTAAGGATTCGCCCCATATGCATATGCATATCAAGCATTTGCAACCATTTAACATACCTATCACGTTGGAGTGCAAAAAAAAAAAAAAACAAAAAAAAAAAAGGAAAACTCAAAGTTATTGCCTACACAGTCAATACAGAAATATATGAGACGGCAGCCCAGTCAACATTACTGTTTGCGTAACTTGTACCATATTCGGTCGTGAGGTAAACCAAATAGGGCTGTCACTTACTCATACGTAGAACGCATTTAGAACAATTGTTGATTGTTCGCAAAACAAAGGGGATATGAGAGAGTAGTTAATAAAATTTAATAACAAATTTATAACAAATCAATCGTTCAGATAAAGGCGAACAGTAGTTTAGTTCTCTACAGATCCGAACGTAATCAACCACCAATCGCATGTAAGTAAATCTAACCTTTTATAGTAAGATTTATTGATAATTTTTCCAATAAATTTAAACAAGCAAGTCTTTAATAATTTTCTTACGAGTTACTTTGTAATATATAAACGTTTGTTGCTGTCGCTGCGACGCCCACAACACAAGCTGATCTTAATTATTCGCGTTAACACTTGCAGCACCAGAGGGTTAGTTTGTCCTTAAAAGGTAAACAACAAATCGATTTAGTAGGCGATGGAATGAAAAAAATCGATAAAAATTTATTTTATTACATTTATGAAGCATTAATTATCACTAACACAGTCATAGCATGTCATGCCGTGTGCAGTTTAGTCACATATCAATTAAACGGAATTTCCGATCACTTTATTATTCTTTACCGATTAAAGTTTCTATTGTTGTTATGAAGAGAGCTTTAGTCAACGCTCAGTTCCTCGACATTAACATAATTAAACGCTACGAGCATTTCACAGCTAATGTGACTCACATACTGAATGCATATTCCGGAATGAATATTCCGGACCATAAATATTATCTCGTTAATTATATATAAGCCTAGAATTTCATATCCTTACGAAATAGATAAAGTTTGCCTACCTCGCGATACCTAATTGTAGTAAGAATAACTCCAAAAACTTTCGAAAAAGTTTTTTCTTTCCTTTACTTATTTCAACACTGAACCAAATACAGTAAGAATACGAGAAACTGGGATCTCTGCCCCTATTTAAAAGGATTCCCTCGATTACAAACTTGATTACCTTTCATAACCTAATTTGTGAAGTAAAAAACTTAGTGCGAAGCATATGAATCCACGTACAAGTAGGGTTCAAACCAACGATCGTCGTATTTAACTAAAAGTCCCTCCAAATAGATGTGAACAACGCAAGCGGACACAGCTGTCGTTCTAATACTTATCGTTCTTAATCAGCAAACTGTGTACGACGAATACATACATCATTTTCCGTCCGTCTGTCCGCCCGTTTACGTATATGTATTTTTAAAAATATTTTTGATATTTTGTCAAATCGTGTCATTACAACCTAACTTAATATTACGCATACTCTGTGGTTGACAAGTATACGAGTGTAGCGCTACAGATGGGTTAAGTTAGTACTGCAGGAACCATGACAAAACTACTATGCTTCCAAATGATCAAGTTTCGTAATTGCGATCGTTATTGGTAATATCCGTCTTTCTCGCTTTCTTTGCCTATACTTATTCTTGATCCTCGCCCCATCAGTGAGTTGTCATTTTCAAAAGAAAGGAAAGAAAAGTTATACAATATTTGACTTGACAGAACCCTTTTTGCTCTAAAAGTTACCTTGGACTTTCAGAAGCAGCCCAAAATTTTCAGAACATCAAACAAGTACACAGAGAGGCAAGGCAGGGAAACTACAAACATAATTAAGAGAGCGGTCTCATCAATTATTTAACTAGTTTTTCGGGTAATAACAGTTAATAGCATCTTCACGGAAATTATGCCGAGTTAGTTGATAATAATTCAAAGGTACTATGGTGGCCAAGCACGCATGACTAATGCATTCAGAAAACGCATTCAAAGAAATGTGTATTTTACACAATTATTAAGCTATAGTTAATGTAGTCTGCTTGGGGTAATCCTTCACTAATCGTCGCTTCATGAGTTGAAATGAATGATCAAGAATGCAGATAGATTCATGTTACCATTGGGACGGCCTTTATCACGGTTCCGAACTTTTTCACTTTCAAGTCGACTGTACGCAAACACAACTGTCTTCCAACCACCCCTCCTCCCAACGTAAGCGTTCTTAATCACAGCCGCGCCCGCACCTATAAGCAACATTAGCGAGGGACCAGCGCAGTTTACCATTACGACTATCTTTT
>CCAG010011751.1:0-23688 GCA_001077435.1 Glossina morsitans morsitans | reverse complement strand
ACCATATCTACGGTTATTTCAAACTAAAATATCACTCGATCTTCCAAGTCGTAATAGATAGAATAAGGACTATGTGCAGCTCTCTATCTTTTTTCATCGAGTTTTTTGCAAAATTTTAGTTCAACTTTTCTGAATATTACTCATTACAATATTCTATAAAATTTCCTTTGGGTTGGGTTCAAAAATTCCTTTGAACGATTTTGAATCTGCTAAATGGCTTTAAGCTAAACATTGCGGAAAATTTTGCAGTTAAAAAGGGAACTTGGCAAAAAAAGTAATTAATAAAATATGAATTTTCCCCCTCCTTTGCTTGTTGCTTTTTTCATGGTTCAAGCAAGACAGATACAAATGTGTTTGTGCTTATGTTCACTATAAACGATTTCTTTTTTTGTTTTGTTTGCGTTCACCCCCCAGAATATTTATATACGATACACTTTGTGGTTATGTGCAAGTTCATTTATTCATAATATCGGGAAGCACATGTTTGCATACGCTTAGGGGATAGCATAAAGAGGGATTTAGAACTTATTTCGTTTGTTGGTGAAAAACATTAGAATGAAATTCAAAAGTTGACTAGAGTTTAAAGCAAAACGGAAAATTTAGTCATTTACATATATTGGAAATTTGTTTATTTGCCTTTGGAGGAAAAGTTTTTCAAGTTGACATTAGTTGCAGTTTCTTTGAAATTCAAACGTATTTACTTTTTCTTTTTTCTTTTTTTTAATATCGCAATAATGAAATAATTATTGATGTGAAAATAAGAAAATCAAAAATAAATTTCTTTGCAACGTGCTAAACGTTAAATATTGCTACTGCATGTTGCTTAGTTCGGTAGAAACTAATTGTTGTGTAGATGAAACTGAATTTTCGATTGTGTTTTCACACGCGCTAAACCGCAAACCAGAAAACGTATAATAAATAAAATTTCTCCAAGAACTTGTAACAAACGATTGAACAGAAGGTTGTTCCTGTTATCTAAACTTTCAAGGCTACAAATATAATGTTTTGCTCAAGTAAATCAAGCAAGCACTAGCGCACTTTGTTAGCTGACAAATTACTTTAAAAGATGACTTCCAATCCTCTGATAAGTCATAACGGTTATGTGACGGGAGTGTGAAATTCGGTTTGAACCAAACAGAAGCATTTCGCTGTTTAAGTTCCTCTCCTTTTATTCTAGAGAACATATCATAATCATATCACGCGCACATAAACAGCAAACGTGTTTTACGTGCTAAGTGTTACGAAAAGGATTATAAAACGACATAAAAAATTATTATCATTACTATTATTTTTTTTTTTTTTTTTGGTCTTTGGTTATTTTCTTCCTTATGGCTTATTTATTTTGGAAATCGGGTTATTGGAATACATAAAATATAAAATTAAATTTATTGTTAGTGAGCGGAAAAACTTTAAAAACTCTTTTTATATGAATAATATGAGAATAGTCGAGGAATAACTTGAAGCGTTAATAGCGCAGCACGTACCGACAAAATGTTAAAAGCAAATAAAGAAATAATTTAAAAAATTGTTTAACTTGGTTTTGCAACTTTACCCGCAAATCTTCTATAGAAAATTTCTATTCATCTTAAGTAAACAAAGGAGTGAAGAAAATATTGTTGTTGCTATTATTTGTGATAGTTTTTGTGAGAAGTTTTTTTAGTTCTCTAGAGTGGAATCACAGACAGGACGTCGTTTATATTTCAAGTTTATTTGCACAATTGAAGAATTTATGCTGTGCATTTCAATTTCCTAACTCGGTCTTGTTTAATTCATGAGCAGCGCTATGAGGTAGATGGTCGCAAGGTCAGACAATATGACAGATATGTAAAATATAGTAAATGATGTAAAAGCAGCCAAAAATAAATTCTAATATCCTTCGTGCTTATAGGAAACGCCACTACAAACATACAAATATACTGCGAGGGCGGTACAAACACACAAATAAAGTTGAATTAGTGCAGGTAATTGCCAGCAGCGAGTCAAATTTAAGACCTGGATAAACTTTGATAACTTAACAGCAACCGGCTCTCATTTATTGGCACAATCTTACCTTGAGCCTATCGGCGACATCGAGAAGGAAACTGGACACTTTCCTTTGCACCCTTTTTGCATACACTTTTTCACATACTTTAAAAGCCTCATCCAATGTGGGTCTCGCTTATAGTTTGCGACATTTTTGCCGTGACTATTATGAAGCTGGGTATGCGTGATTAACGTTGTCTTCTTGCATCTATAGTCATATTCATCAACGACGTTGTTGTTTTGAAGTTAAGAGAAAGACTGATGAACGATCTGAGGTCCAATTCGCTATTTATTACTTTACCACTTATCGTTTAAGACTTAAGCGTTGAATGTGTTCGGTTTTTCAGTATTCATGTTTTCTGCTTTTACTATTTCACTGATTCTTTCTCTCAACTATGCTCTGGTTAAATAAAACGCCGAGAGAAATTTACAGAGGCAGGCTCTTCAATATAATGCATATTGGACCAGTTTTTGACTCTGTCATAATAAAAGCTTGCAAACGTAGAAGAACCCCGGATAAGGTGTCATTTATTGGCATTCGTTTCACACAGCTTTGACAATTTTTTTACTTAGAAAACAGTTTGCAATGAAACCTAATACGGAATATCCGTTTAATAGAAACACATTTCATCTAATTTCTTGTTATTTAATGCTTGGCCCTTTACTGTGTTGAATATTTCAGTGTTAAGGCTTGATTTTTTTCTTCTTCCAAAACTAATCCCTGGTTTTTCTGTTGTTGTTGTTGTCATTGCATGTGTTACACAATATATTAGTAAGTTTTCACAGAATTTGCATTGAAAATGAATTGCAGGAATTCTTCATAATATTCGAGACCTCGTTTAGTGTTTTGTTTTATTAAGTAATTTATTGATTTATACTTTCTTTCGTGGTCCTATTCCCTTATGCTAGTGGCTTGTATTTTTGTTTCTTTTCTTTTGATTCACTTCAAGGGCAGGTCCACTAATAATTAATTTTCCTTTTCACATAAATGCTTTTGCAATTTGAAATATTCGTAAGTAAATGCCGCAGAGTGACTTAATCAATCGATCTTGTAGATGATTCAAAATGGAAATTGAATATTTCTTCGTTCTACTTTTATCCGTCACAAAAATCCAACAACCACTCCCTCCCTCAATCGCTATCATCATTCTCCCGTACCGAAAATCAAGATCAAGCCGAAAAAACAAGAAAAATGGCGTCAAAACATCTCCGCCATTACACTCTTTCCCCCGCGAGAATTTAACAGTCCTGTCAGTGCAGGGTTGCACTCTTTTTCCAAAAACAAAGAAGTGAAACAGTATTTTTAATAAAAAAAAACCCATATTACAAACTTTCGATATCACAAGCAGCTTTACTATGCCAAGGAGATCACGTCTCCACTCTGAAAGTGATGTAACACTGTAGTTTACTTCAAGAGTCCTACTGACGTATGTAACAACGGAAATATTAACAAATAAATTTAAATAAATCTTGAAAATCAGCACACAAATAGTATTCTCTCTTAAACCTATGTGTGGGCAAGAGCAAAGCATTTTTTACTGGTTGGGTCCTCTAACTTACTCTTTCGATGATCCTTCGATATATGCATAAATACCCTCAATATTGAAATCAAATATTTCAGACGGTGAGTGTTGAACAACAGTCAGCCATACAACAGATATACCTATCATTAATAAATGAATTTTGCGCTAATCAAGTGTATGATATATACTTCGTTCCAATGCGTGTTTTTTTATTCGAAAATTTAATAGGGCTCATGTTCAAGAAAACATTGGGATCATTTTGAATGAGCAAAATTTGATTTGAAAGAATGGGAAAGAAATGGTTGTCCTCACGAAACTTTGTGCTAACCACAGCCGCTAGGATACTCACCGAAGGGGACGTACCCAGCAGGCGAGCAAGAGAGCATTCTCCCAGTAAGCTGGTGAGAGGTGCATCATACTTATTACGAGCAATCTTTCTTTGCCCAACATAGGCACCCATTACCGCTTCAAAGTGATCCATTATGCGATCTCCTAACTGTCTATGGCACATGGCTCTCCCACAAGAAGTCACAAACACATGATTAAGCTTCTGAATGACGCCCTTCCGGTCGGCTTTGGGTAAAACATATTGGAATAGTTTTCGAAAAGGTGATGGTTGTGTTCTCGAATAAAATTATGATTTCTAATATGAACACGTTGTCGACATAATCAACAAGTGCAACGCAATTTTAACTAATTGTTGCATCAAGATTGATTGATTTTGCATTTTTGTAGTGGGCATGTGACAAAACAAGTACACTGCAGTATACACAAAACTTTATCAATTGTCAAATGGGAGTAACATATAGGGAAACGCACTTTTTTATGCCTTCGAAATAAAAATGAGGTACGACTTCTTCGACTTTTGGAGACATAATATAATCTACCGGTGAAAAGAATATTAAGTTTGCGTTCTTTTTTCCTTTTTAGGGTGTTCGCTTCGAACCTTTAACTTCTTGTAGAATATTGAAAAACGAAATCGATTCGCTTTGACACTGACTTCAGAGTGAGAAAGAGAAATATGTACATGTATTTATGTTTGGTTTTAAATTTCTCTTCTTGTGTATTATAGCAAGCAAATCGAGAGATAGACGAAAGAGCAGCTGGACGCACAAGCTAAGCCTTTTAAGGCTTAAAGATGCGACAAATAAAACAATGAAGAAGCCATCCGTTGCACCCCGTCATTTTTCGGCGAAAACAATATCAAACTTCAAGTCTTTTTCATTTTCTATTTAAAAAAATTCGAATCAAACATTTTCAAGGACGAAATGAACTGTTGCTGGTATTGAGAAATGCTGCGGTCAAGCAGAGACACATGGACCAAATAATATCATTTTTAGGCTACGAGAGCATTTTTCGCTCTTTAATAAATAACTGCCCTAACGTAGCGACATATATATTGAAATAAATTTGCAACACAGTTTTATTTTATTTATTCCCTTGCATAAGAAATTTGTAAATTAATTATACTCTTGGGTATAAAGAGTAACTGTCGTTACTGCAATTGCAGAATCTATGTTACAGTAATCGCTGAACTTTCACTACAAATTTGATATACGCTTCGAGGTCCATTCTTTAAATATATTAATTATCATGTTCCGAAACAATGATTTCTCTTAGTTGAAGGCTGATTAAAATTATTTCGTTTTCTTTCTCTTTTTTTGTTTGATTCGAACGTAAGCAAGAACTAGAAACCGTTCACTTGTAACTTAACCCTTTTGCTCAGAGTTTTCACTGCACAAAATTAGTTGCAAACAGAGTTTCGCTTATTGTGTGCATGTGTGAGTGGGCATTTCGGTTTGTGTGTTTGCGTGTGAGAAAAAAATGAAAAGATCTCAAGCAGAAGATTAAAAGTTAGGGCAAAACCTGTTAGGTTATCAATTTGCAGACACTGCGCTTATGGTCGGCATTTGTATGCAACCGTTGAAATTGAAAAATAAATAATTTTCTTCTTCTTCTTCTTCTTCTGCCTTAAATAAAAAGTACTTACTTTGAAGGAGCAAGTGGTAGATTGGCTAAACCAGGCCTTTTCAGCTTAAATGTGGCCGGGAAGGTTTCGCTTTCGCTTTTCTTTTCAAATATTTATTTTTGAAAACCTCAGTGGTCAAAAGCGCTTTGATATTTTATTTCATTTTATTTCTTCATTTTTTTTTTTTTTTTTTTTAATATATTTTGAATTGATATTTATATTGAAAGATGTTTTGCGAAGAGTGCAATTATTGCATTCATGCCAAGAAGATAAATGTATTTAAACTTGCAGTTGTAAGTAAGGTGGAATAAAGTACGACCACAAAAGCCCTATGAGGACGTTAAGCAGTCTGGCTTCACAGTTTGCGGTAATTCAAGCTGTTTCTTTTATATGCAAAAAAAAAAAAAAACAACAAAATTACATCTAAGCTTCGCTGGTTTGTTAAATTCAACTATTGTTTGCACTGGGTGACCATAGTCGATAAAGAGTCTCTCGCTTTTTTTTTTTTTTCTTTCAATGCATGTTACATTGCGGCAAAAAAAATAGGATCTGCTTGATATTAAAAAAAAAAAAACAAACAAAGAGAACTTGTTTTATGTCTATGTTTATGCCGTGTTCACAGTTACCCTTCGTTGCACACGGCTGCACTGTCAGTTCTCTCGATATGAATTGTTGTTGTTGTATTTAAACATTATATCACTTTTGCCTTTCTACAATTCTTTGCTGGTGAGAATGTTACTGTCATCGCATTTTTTTGCTTTTTCGCTTTTTTTTCAAACCCACAATCTTAGGACAGGGTATGCTAAGTTTATCACACCATTTATGGATTGTGGAAATGTGCTTACGAAAGACCTCATAGAGTAAGGGAACTCATTAACAGTGCAAGAATATGAGTTCAGTCCACTAATTTTTATCAACTTAAAGCTTGAAAGGCTCGGGCGGCTTAAACGATTTTCTCGAATTTGTGTACGAAACTTAAGCAATGAACAGAACAGTTTTTTCCATTATAGGGAACAAAATAAAAGGATCGAGAAAGAATTCAATTTTGGCGTTAGTTACTCGAAACTCGAGCTACGTTAGATGCACGTCCAGGTCGCACCTTAAACATGTAGAAAAATTTGCTTAAAGCGCACGCTAACCTCACTAAGTCTCAGTAATGATTTCTATTTTTAAAGACATTCCAAGATTAGCTGTTCTTCTTCTTCTTCTTTTTTGAGCCATTTACGCATATGCACAGTTGTGTATTCGTGATTCTATTCGACAGATCAACTCTGTCAATTCTATAGATTTATATGCAATTTTCATATATATATATATTTCTATATACATATATTCTGTCTATTTGTTGATAAAATTAAACCTTATATATACTTGTAAGAAAAGCTTAATAATCAAAGGATTCACCATCATTATCTACAGTCTTTCGCCCCTTGTTGGGCAGCTTGCAGATGACCTCCAAGTAGAAAACTTCTGCTGCAGTGCGGTTGATCTGCTAAATATGACCGCATCGATCTGCACCATTGCTATTCAAGCGGAGCCGCGTTTAGAGAATGCGCCGCCATTGGAATATGTTCCAAGATCAAGGGAGTCGGTCCGTGGACTGCTTTTGCTGGAGGCACGCGAACGTTTACGAATGTTCATCGTTTTTAAAACTAAAATTTTTGCACGAAATCGCGCAAATCCCTTTCCAACTTTTTGATAATTCACTGCATTTTCATGTCAAGCCAATTTAGACCCTTCCGTAGCTTCAGCTGCTTTTTTTTCTAATCTAATCCAATTGAAAGCAGAAAAATGTAAGGCCGTCAATGATATGCATTTCCCCGCACTTTGATTTACGCTGAACGACGAGTTGTAGATAGCTGAAGCTTATACCATAAGAAAAGCAATATTCAAGTTTTTTATATCTGAAATTTCGGGAAAACTGAACGCGAGAAATACGCTCCAGGAAGCAATCAATTGCAATGATCAGTTTTTATTTGCACGCCTGGTCCAACAGAATCATTTTGATTGAAATAAAGTCTGTAAAGTTCTAAACTAACTTGGAGATTAACCAAAGTTTTATCAGGCACAAACATAAGTTTCAAGGTCATACTAGACCGTTTAATTTTTGAGTTTAAAAACAAAAACGGTTGTAAAGCACATAATGTCGTTTTGACCCCTTTTTTCGTTTTGTTTGTGTCAAACTTCAGCTTCTCATTTCAATTTTTTCCGACTGCGGCAATTCCACCCAGAAGATGGGTCAATTTGATCCACTTTAGCGAAAACGGCTGTATGTAAAACGTCAGTAGTTGTAGTATTAAGTTCGCAAGCCAAATTAAAATTGTAAATATGTGCCAGGATTGTTGCTAGTCGCGATGTGTGATGATGTAAAGGCAAGAACAAATATGGCTGGTGGCACCTGCTGCTCCAGTTATTTGTGGAGCATTGAGATGATCCCGTTAGGAAAACTTGAAATTGCACAACTTTTACTTTTTGCTTTCTGCTTTCTGTTTGCTGCTCGCAGCATGTCGTAAGGTATGTTGTTTTTTGCCGCCTTATCTCTAATGGTTTGTTTGCGTTTGCTTTTCAGACCATTCACCGAAAATTTTCTTTGAAACAAAAGTTGATAAGCCATGAGACAATTTTGAAGCAGTTAACTGTAATTTGCTTCGTCGCTTTTTTCTATTCGCTTTTCCAGGTTGCCTGCAGTCTTCCGAGGTAAACAAGTAAAGCACTGGATAAACTTGTGACCCTAAAAAGTTTCAAGCAAAGTTTAAAAAAAGCGAAAACTAAAGAAAAAAACATTGAAAATATTTTAATTTTTTTTTTGCTTTGCTTTGCTTTTTTAAAGGTACTTTCGTTGTTGTTGTTGTTGTTTCGATACTTAATTATTTATCTTTCTAAACGTCATTATGCATAAATATTGCCCGATATTTATTCAACTCATGTAGACAGTAAATAATTTCAGTTGCACAGCACTGATGACAATAATCAAATCAAAATTGTGTACACCTCAGTCCTTACCGTTACCGTTTGACCGGTAATAGAACTGATGTTTATGTTTATGTTTATGTTTATGTTCATATTTATGCAGCTGTTACGGTTGCGGTTGTTGTTTTTCGACAACGCTCTTGATTTAATCAATCGATTGTTTTGTGCTTTAGTTCCGCAGCATTTTTTGTTATTTAGTTTACACAGTTATATTATATTTATACCGATGTTTCCATTCCGTTGATTTGTATTCTAAACAATTGACGGCAAATTATTTCCGCATTGCTTTCCTGCTACGACTGCTTTTGGTTTCGCAAAGCGCGGTGCTTGGTAATTGGGGAAAAAATTTAATTCTTTTTTCTTTTTCTCTCAGAACATCATTCATTGGTATTTAAAATGGTTTAGTTTACTAGTCATTTAATAACATTTAAAGCGATTGTTTATTTACTCTTTTTAATCCCATTGCATAGCAGAGCACAGCGCAGTACATTGCACAGCAAAACTATTTGATCAGAGATAATATTAAATTAAATATTGTGTCTATGGATAATGAGTCGTTGACCCGATTTAATTGTGAATCGATGCAGTTGGTGTTAAGCTTAGATCTGGGGTCGGCTTACAGTTCTCGGTATTGAGGTATCTATCGTACGACACGAGAGACAAAAACAATACGATCGCTTGTTGGGTTGATATTATTATGATTACGTTCGTATCGGGTTTTGCTTCTCCTTCATTGTATTTACATCGGGATATTTGTGGTATCATCATGTGGTGTGTGTGTGTGTGATAACAAAATGCAAAGAGCGGGAAAAGTAAATCAATGAACAAATTAAATACAAAATATAAAAAAGATATTCGTGAAAAAATTAAAAAACAAGCTTAGCGTCGTTTAATAAATTAATTGTACCGTTATTTCCATCGTCAAATTCTTTTTTCATAGAAATTAATTTGACTTTTATATCTATTCTATATCTATGGTGTGTTTCTCCTTGTCCAATTGGTCCAATTCCTTATTCGGTTTCTTGTTCTTCTGATATTTCCAACGACCATCGCTCTCGTGTGAGAATTTGCTTGAGTGTTGTCACCGTGGATTTGTAGAACTCGTCTGTTTTCTGAACTGAATTGTGATCTCTCTCCACTGCCAGACTATACATCGACCAAACAGGTATTGAAGATCACTTTTCCAAAGTGTTCACATACTTTCTAGTACTAGCACATTTTCACTTCTTGGCGTTCAAACAAAGTTTTTCGTTAATTCCACATTCATTTATCCCTTTTAACATTTTTTGACATCAACAGGCAAACAGCATCGCAAATAGTTCTTTGATCTTATTATTTTTTCCAACATTGCGGGAATTAATAATAGTTTCAGGTGTATTTACAATGCAAAGCAGACCCACTTGCAGAGTGTTGGCAGACCTGAAATTACTTAATAAATTTCTGAAGGCAAAATTCGAGTCTCTTACTAAAAAGAAATTCCAGTCGGTTATATCAGAGTGTTTTATTGTTTTGATTGTCCGCTACGTCCCTATCTTCGACTACCAACAAATGGACAACACCACAACGTTTTGGCATTTCGGGGATGCAGGAATGTTTCTACGTCCGTTGATTTCGTCAAACATGCGGTTTCGTAAGCGATATTTTACTTAATTTTTCCTTTGAACCTGAAACTCGATGTGCAGCTATTTTGCCTTCGAGCTAAAATATGGCATTTTACGGTCGATGTCGGACAAACACTCATACGCTATCGAGCACCATCAATTCAATTGTCGTTAACGAGACCCGATCCGTTCAATCCAAAATGCAAATCCGATATCGAGTTTGCTCGATAACGGGAACCGTACATCGACTCCAGGTTTTTCGTTTAAATCTGGATGAGTGCAGTTTTTTAAGTATCAGCGTAAAACTAAACTTTCAGTTAGTATATGACACGACATTTAAAAAAAAAAAATTAGCGCAAACAGAGCGACAACTTCTCACTACAGTTCTTGGAGTTTTTCTCTTGCAATTACCTACAAAAGCAGTTACGTTAAAAAAAAGAGTGAAAAATTATTATGGCCCAAGCTCGTCAACCATTATCTCTTTTTAAGTGAAAGCTTTCAACTCATGTTCTTTACTCTTCGTTCTATTTCAGCTCACAATAAATCACTTAAACTTCTTTGATATGCATATGCGTTTACGTCGGCTTGTCACTCGGTTGAGCGATTATCATATATTTACATAGTGCACATATGTAATTTATTTACAAACTGGGCCTTTTTTTATGATGCGCTAAGCTCAGGCAATAAATTTACTTTTTTTCAACTACTACACGTGATAGTAGTGGCGCACAACCCCCATGTTGTGGTGTTTTTATATTTGTTTATCTCGCTGTTGTGAGGGAGTGAGGGGGATTTAGAATAGCCCAGCTCGCTGAAGTGTCCAAGTCGTTACAATGCTTGGGCTTTGTAATATATATTCTTATACACATAGGAAATATCTATTTAGCATGTCCTATGGGCTTAGTTAAGGGTTTGATTGCCACTTCCTCTCGTGTCTTCTTCATAATTATTTTTATAATCAAATTACAAACACTCCAGTATGGACAAGAAAAGCGATTCGCATGAGTCGATCTTGATTTTTCGTTCTCTTACTGGAGGCCATCCACTCATATTTACAACTGTTGTACCGCGAATTGAGTCGTACAAACCACGAGTTACACGATAATTGGAGTCCGAGCCAATAACGCAGATTACGAATTACCCCGCAGCAAGCAGTCAAAGTGCTAAAACAAATTTTTTTTGAGCTAAACCTCTATCTGTAATACGTGCTTTTAGGTGTTGAGAAAACTTAGCTGTGATAAACAGTTTTAGCGATTGCCATTATGTATGTGCAACGAGGTCCTTTTGAATCTACAAACACGTAATATGCGTTTAATCTACAAGACATATATATATATATATATTAAGTGATATATGTATATGTATATATTAAGAAAAGCTTGAGAAAAGTACGAATATTTGGTGAGGCAGGTGCTAGAAAATTTGTCTTTTCTATGCCCTCATCATTAAGTTCTTCGCGATATGTCCTGATCTTTCAATATCACCGAAGGATCGTCCGACCAGTTTTAATTTTAAAACCAGACAAATGCGTATTATATAGGTAGTAGTGCCTACAAAGACCAAACACTAAGCTTTTTTGTTGTTGTTAATAGGTCCAATTAGTTATACAATGGTCTATACAGGTCTAACAAGGTGATGGCCAGGAAAAAGCGAGTAAAAAGAAGATATAGATAGCTTGCCCAATTTAAACGGTAAGTGTTCCGCCCTCACCGACTAAGCGATCACTATTGCTACGATCGAACTCCGCGAGATTTGAGATGAGATTTGAACGTGCGAATATTGACTTTGCACTTTCGGTCGTTATTTACTCGGCTACTCAGGCGAATAGGTTATAAATCAAGAATTCGCTCATGTGTAACACATGATAATACGAGGTGCGTAAAGGTGTATTTTTAAAACCGTCTGAAATATTTCGTTTAAAATATTATTCATTTCGTTCTCGGTGTAAGGATTAACTTGAACTTTACGCTCCCGGTATCACACTCTTTCAAGTTTCAAAGTTTTCTTAATTTTTTTTTTTTTTTTTTTTTTTCAGTCTGAATTGCACTCTAGAAGCCCTTCAAACGCAAGGCAAAATGATATGAGAAACACTATTATGATAAATTATTATGTAGTTAATCAGTAAGATTTGCATAAAAAACTTTATAAAAAATGAATGCCATGTTAAACTGTCACAAGTTGTCGCGTTAATTAGTTAACTTTTTGCCCCTTTTCTCTCTTCACAATATTACATAATTTATTGCTTTTCTTTACGGGGCCATTATTTTTATTTTTCAAATTTATAATAAAAAACTTTTTTCGCAGTCACAAATTTGATTGACATTATATTTAAATATTTATTCGCATATAAAAACAGATTTATAATATTTATTTATGTTGATTTATTTCGTATGGTAATGTTTCTTGTTTTTTGTTTTCGTTATTATTATTTGCTCGCCAAGCTGCAGACCAGCGACATACCACTAATAATACCACATATGTTGGGTTGTTGCAACAGTTACGTACGTCATTCTCCTCCTGATCTCGAAATATATCAAGCATTTAAGAGACTTTATCGAATTTAGCCAGACGTTGAAGTATGCATTCCGAAAATGTATGGCTGCTGTCCTCAAAGACTCATTCGTCGCTTTCACGAAGACTGTTGCGACAATACGTCTTTTTTGTGCTCAAACACCTTCGGTAGCCATTCATCGCAAACCTCTAAACTAGATACATGCGCCTAACTCGCAAAGTATCGCTGTCAACAATTTACTACGTACAGCGGATATGAACATATACAAAATTAGGTAAAAACAAATTTGGAATCAAATTTAAAACTTCCAACTGTCGAGAAATTCATTATGTGTTACGAAAATTACATAATTGACAAAATAATTCCGAACGAAAACTCTCTGATTGCGTAAAAGAAAAAGTTCGTTAAAACGTTGAAAGCATATATAGATTTACCCGTCAGCGTCACAAAGTCAAGACGCTTTAGGCGGGAAATTCATCATGTAAAAGGATTAACAAAAATATCAGAATTAACTGTGGAAACGGCGACTAGCTTTCAAGAAGCAAACAATTTACTGGTGGCAAGGGTGAGTTTAATCGTCACACATGAAGGAGCAACTCGATCGAGTGGTTGTGAAGTCGATAGCCGAAGGTACTGTGAAATAATAAAGATCGAGTTTCTGCCAATAGATCCATTAAAGCTTACAAGTAAAGTCTATGGTGTCCTAAAATTCACAATGAAAATGTATTGCGTATTATATAACAAGATGTTCACATGATGTGTCGTCTTAAACCACGCTCTTTACAAACGTCTTCCTAGTGAAATCGAACGGCTGTTTGCAGTTCTCATCACTTATCCTGAGTATTGCTCCAGAATAACAAATTTGCTACTAAATCAAGAAAATTATAACAAGACAAACACACTGTTGGCCCTTACCAGTAGGAATCGGTCACAACACCAGAATACGGCTGCTAATCCTACTTGAAAACTGAAGTCGGGTTAAAAGGGCCTCTGAGCAATAAATAAAAGCGGATCGTAATTCAGATTTCGTTTAGCAGAGAGATTATCTGGCGATACATAGCCACACAACGTAACGCTTCCAACAACCCAATATTCATATGTATGCGTGTATAGAAATATGGAATTAAATGTGAAAAAAAGGCAAACTTTACAGAGCGATGTTCAATATGTTGTTTCAAGATTATTGAATAAATGAAATTTATAATAAAAAAATGAAATTTTGCCCTTGTTGCGCTCAATTACATAAGTCCTCACAATGGCTATTGATTGTCATCCATTAGTGAAAAAGCGTCTAATTAAAAATTTTCAGTAGATTATATATAGAAAAAGTTTGTTAATTTAGTTTTGAAAAATATTCGCAAAAATGCATGTGTTCTCAAAACAGTGTACGTACTCTCGTTTGTGGGTCTCATTCGTTCATTCTGAATGCATCAATTTTCCTTTGTAAAGTCATTGTTTGCTTTTGTTTCCGCTTGAATAAAACATTTTAGACAAAAGTCCTGCTCAATATTAAAAAAAAAAACAACAACAAGAACTGTTATGTTCATAAATTTGAATTTTTTGAATGTTTTATTTTCTTGCGACAAATTATACTAAATTTGTCCAATCGTATGTGTGCATTTTCAACAAACGTACACTTGACCAATACAAAATTTTGACTTGGTTTTGCTGAGACCCTTCCCCTAAGTGACTTGTTCAGATATGAATATATATATAGATTATCGTTATCGTGCGAGCGATAGTTCTTGCTTTCATTCAGAAAATAAGCTCACGACAAAGTCTGAAGTAAGGATTCAAAATTTGTAATTGCTCAAGAACACACCGATCGTTACAGTTTAAGACCTGAAGTTCCATAAATATCGAATACCTTGGTTTATGTCACTTCACATCTAGTACGTTCTAGATCGAGCTTGCGCTACATTATTCTCTACTTTGATGAATATATTATTTATTCCAATATTTTGAAAATTTTCGTTTCCATTTGTTCCTTCCTTTACGCTCACATCCTCAAGGCCTTAAAGCAATTTGTCTCTTCTATATCAAAATATACTGGATATGCCGCACATATATGATTTTTTTGGAGAAAATGCGTTGTGCGTCCCAAAATTGCAAAATCCTCAATAAACTCAATTTTTTTTCTTTTTAATCTACCAAAGAAAAGATGTATATTAAATTTGTCGTTCGGTTTATAAATTTTGCAGCCTCTACACAGTAATTAATCACATATTCCGTCTCTTCGCTGTCGTGGTTGTGGATATAAAAGGTTTGTATTTGTGCGAAAGGTTTCGTTCTGAAGCTATAGCCCGTTAACATTTTGCATTTTCAATAATCTGATTTCTCAGAAAACTAAAGTCCTCTGCATCTCCTCTAAGAGAAAGGTTTTCGAAGCCATGTCCAAAAATTTTATTTGGATATAAGCGCTTGTTATGTAAAACCACAAGTTACTTATTTACCAAAACGTTAAGCCAAACGTACGTCCAACCGTCCCCTTCCTCGACCTAGTACAGGTGTAACACATGTAACAGTCACATTACTTATGACAGTTATTCTGCTTAAATTTTTAAGTCAATCACAATTCGAAATCTTTGAATAAAACGGGACACAAGTACACCAAGGAGTTGGTTAGTCCTTGAAGGCCATTACGATCACCTGTACCTTTAACCACAACCCACTCATTTCTTGCATTAATAGAGGAACAGTGCGGATACCATTAATTTGTAACGCATAGTACTTATAAGGACACCTGTATAATAAGAAAAGAAGAACATGATATGTAACGATATGGCTTTAGAAAAAAGAAAAAATTTGAATAAACTATGGAAATATTTCATATATTCATTCCACATATATTTTCGTTTTCCGTTCCCTTATGATATCGGCTAATATTTTTGTCTGATTATTACCCACAGCGTAAGCAGAGAAACAAAGTGCTTGATTATTAAAGAAGACGTCATTGAAAAATTCTAAAAGGACGATACATGGTCAGAACCATTTCCCGAATAAAATTAAGTCCCAAATTAGAAAAAAAAAATTAAAAAAAAGGAAATTAAAGTAAAAACGAGCAAAAGGCCTTGCATGGGAAGTGGTCGCAAAAAAGCAATTTTAACAGCGTTCGACTTCGGTCCAAAAACGCCGGTGTAGGAATTTTAATCAAAGTAGTTTAAAAATTGCGGCCTATTGGTTGAGCAAAAGTGTGCAAGGCGGACAGACGGACAGACAAGTTTAGATTGATTGCGTAAGTAATTCTGAATCGGTCGACTGTATCACAAGGGGCGCAAGGCATAAAAATAGCTTTACGAATAACAGCCAAATGTCACGTTAAAATCGCGTACGTAATTTTAAATAGGGTTGCCTTAAATATAGGCATAAGCTACTAATAGGACCGGCTTAGTGAGGCAAAAACCTTGCGACCATGCAAACTCTAGGGTTGGCTTCTCTTCTCATTTTTCTTGTTGTGCATTCCATTCGTATTCCTAGTTCTCGGCCTTCATGTTGGACTTCGTCGCCCGATTGAACAACGTATTCGTATTCAACACCGTTTTTCTATTCACAGTTCATTTCGTATTCATGTTACTCTACATATTTTAACGGGTTTTTGAAAATTTTTTCAGGTAACAAATATTAGCATTCTACACCAAAATAATGGATATTCAAGATAAGCCTTAAAGCGTATATTACTTTCATTTTTCTCTTCGTTCCCGCGGCTAGTAAGCATCGTTTTTTGGCCAAATAGCACTTTGTTTTAATCAATTTGTTACAGTTTTCTGTTGATTTATTAAAACTAAACCATATGAGTTTACCGCGAAAAATCGTGAAAGGAGAGAAGAGAATATAAATCAAACAAAAACGAAAACTTTGTTTGCCTTAGAGCGACTATCCAGCACCCGTCACTGCAAGCAACTGCCACTGATTTTTCTCTTCGCTGCATATTTGCACTAAATTTCAAATTGAAACCTGCATCGTCTGAACGGTTTCATCTACACTTAGACATATAACTGTTGAGCGTAGTTTCGAATATATTGCCGAGAAATCCGCTTAGAGCACGTACGTGACAGTTAAACTCAAAATTTTAAGCATTTTGATAAAACCAACCATCAAATGAAAGAATGCCAGCGTATTTTAAAATCGACCCAGAATGGAGCGGCAATCGAGAATGCGTGGTAGGTACAAACGACATGACAAACGTATTTTACTGTCATTTCTAGTCGATGGGTGTATAAACAAAAAAGTTTATTACATTTTACGCGCACACATGCACCATGTAAATGCAAAATAACGTAAAACTTTTTAGATTCCGTTCAAAGATTGAAAAAATTGAATGAATAGAAACCAAAAAGAGAAATATTTATATATTTATTTTGAAAAATTTATTCCATTATTAAATAAAACAGATGCTACAGCGCTATGCAAAAAAAACAAGCGTAGTTGGCTTGTTGACGGTGAGAAGTTTGTCATACAAGTTAGAAATTTACCTCATATGTCAAAATGAAGGGTAAGTGTTGTTCATAACGACTGTTGTCAGCCTCGCACTAAGGGTGTTGTCTGTTGATATATATTTCGATCAATACAGGGCAACCTCTGCATCCTATCGATCTCGATGGTTGCCCGAACTTCTTTAGATGACCGTAGCTTCCGTTTATATCCATAAGTTCTCTTCTTTTATTGCAATCTAATCCCTTGCAACGTCTTCGTGTACTTCTAAGCATTTCGCTTATTTCGGTTATTCTTAAGTCAGGACACATTTCTTACTTTTAGCATAGGCTTTGATGTTTTTTTTAAGAGATTCTACGCACTTGATTGTTCAATGCTGTATTTACGGGTAATGGCAGTTGATCGGTCAGATCATAGACAAGTAAATGCCATTTGTGTTTGTTCAATTTACTTAATACTTTACTCTTGCTAGAAAGCATTAGAAAGCAAAGCTTCGCAGAGTGTATTATTTACCTTCGCAACTATGGGGTTTAAGGGGGGACGCCCTTAAAATGCAAATCATTCAGTTGCTACCCTTCCGATGGATTTAGCACTACGTGTTATCGAGATTGTGTAAATCTGAACAATTTCTATATTTTAAGAACAAAATGGATCTGCTTATTAACTACATCCAATTCCCTCTATGCAGGGGACTGTGAAACTATTTTTTTTTTTATGAATTTTATACAGTTCTAATTACCATCACGCAATCATCGCGCGCCTAAATCATAGTTTGAACTAAATAAGTAGAGGTAACATACATATGAGGCTTTAGGTGTTTTTTGCGGACATACATGAGACTTTCCATAACACATAAAACCCTAGACTTTTTATTCTAGCAATTACTCGAAATAAGCATCGGATCAAAGTATTTTCTATAGCCTAATAGGTATACATTAAATTTCCTCTTCTTCCTCGAGTTTCAATTCTCTCTGCGTAGATGGTAGGTAAAGTTGACTTTCATTCCAGCCTCGATTTGCGGCGCTAAGTTTCAACAAATAGAATTCTCCTTATAACCTGACTGGCTCCGTTAACACGGCATCAAATTCAATATACGCGTTTCCAATCAGTTTTACTCTATGCCCGACAATCATTAAAACATTGAACAATTTCAACAAAAGTTCTAAGGATAATGTCACTTCCATTTAACTTCAAGTGTGATCTTTTTATACCCACCACTGTAAGATGGGGGTATACTCATTTTGCTTTTTTCCATAATGTATGTAACACCCAACAGGAAACTTCAGGGGCCCTATAAAATGTATATATTCTTGGTTTAGCGTGACATTCTGAAAGGATTTAGTCGTGTGTGTCCGTCTCTGCGTCTGTGTGTCCGTGTTGTATGTGTGATTGGCACTCTCCTCATCGCAAAAATGAAGATATCGACTTCAAATTTGATAGAAACATTGGGAGTTTTTGCACGCAGATTGGTATTGAAAATGGACAAAATTAGTCGGCCCACAATGAAGTATAAATTGAACAAAACTCCGTTTTTTTAAACAAAAATTTTCAGATTTTGGATCGTTACTCGAAAATTATTAAAATTAGAAGGTTGAAATTTGCTACTACTACTGCTTTACGAAGCACGCAACTTTCACGTCCAAAGACGGGAAAAATCGACTATGCCCACACAAAGTTACAAACAATTAAATTTCATTCTTTTCACTTTTTTGAAGTTTACGCTTATTTACCATAAGACAAACAAGAAAGAATGTTTAAAACTATTTTGTAGACTCCTCAAATGAAGATATATTATCTGGATAAAAACGGGTTAGTTCTAAAATGAATATGGTAGACACCGCGATTACTTTTTTCTTAATGGTACCAGCGTTATGGGTGTCAAATAAAAGAATTTGGAGAGTGCAATGCGAAAAGCACAGGGGTGGGTATGCGAGAATCGGCCTCCGCCTAATATAACTCTTCTACTTGTTCAATCTACACCATTTTTAATATAAGTGCTATGTGAGTGATTTTCAGCCGTTTTATATATACTTGTACGCATTTTATTATTTTTTGTAACATAAATTCAGCAAAATATAGTTTTGTACCGTTTCTTTGTGTATGTTGTGTATGTATATATACGTTATAGTGTATATTGTCAACAGTGATTGTTAGTAGTATTGTTAATATACTTGATTAATAATACATTTTTATTCAAAATATTTATTTATTTGTTTTGAAGGACTTTTTGGAAATATCTTCACTTTATAAACTCACATCAAAAAAACAAAAAAAAAAAACTTTTTTAGGTCGATCTCTTCCCTGCTTTTTTTTTTTGATTTCGCTCACTCTTAGTTGAAGCCTACATTTGCCTTGACCTGACTCTCCACATCTAATTCCCTACACTTATATACGCGAACGTTACATCGCTGAATCCATTCAGGATTAGATGCTGATCAAGAATATATATACTTTGTGAGGTCTCTGAAGTTTCTTTCTGGATGTTGCATAACTTTCTGACAAGAAGCACATATCTCTCATCCTCTGATCCATTTATTTGATCTCCAGTTGATTATGGTAGTAATAAACAAGTAAGAAAATTATATTCGGTCGTGATCGAATATTTTATACTCGTGACCCGCCAAGTTTTAACGCCCAATAATATGCAGTGGGCGCTATTTTGGAAATAGAAGTTTCTACCGAATAGGCGTGACCTTTAAAAAGCTTAGGTCGCCTCCAAGTTTTCTTTGCAAATGTGTAGGCGATCTTCATTTTCGCTAACGGGAGAATGTTCACCACAGATACTACCTCTTTTGCCAGCCGGACAAATGTACAAGCGAGAAGACGGTCATGCTTGTTTTTCCGGGTTATGAAGGTATTGAAAAAAAAATTAAATATTTATACACTATAATCAGCTTGGCAACTCTACGCGCGCGCTGTGGTCATACTGTTTTACGATGTGCGAAGAAATTTTGCAATTTATTTTTTTTTTTCTTATTACTTTATCGCTTTATACGCGTTTGAAGACTTATTGCTTACAATAGTAAAAAAAAGATTTCAATTATATTGAACTTTTTTTCGTGATATGCATTTTGGTTTTTGTGATCAGCACTTGGTGCTCTCGTCAATAAGTCTCTTTCTTGCTTTTTTGCGCGCAAAAATCTCCTGAGTTTGTGTGGAAAGTTTGGAAAAATCAATGGTCGATGAATGTCACTATCTAGAGCACTCATCTTCTCCTGCAGCCTGTAAAAGACCAATTCGTAAGGTAACGTGTGATACTTCACCTCCGTCTTCGCCTTAATCTGATTCGTCGACTCCTGTGACTGCTCCATCCTTGACTGCAGAGAATTTTTAGCGTTTCCGCTATCGTTGAGTCGGCCCTTCTCGTCTTACCTATGCTGAAGGGGAAAGGTGGTGGTGTCGCGAACTGCATCTCCAAGGAATACTAATAAAAATAAAAAATCGGTCTCTCACTCTGGTTGTTCGTGCGTGTCTGCTGGTCACCATTCTGGGCAAGTCGCACAAACTGCATGTATAAGCGTGGTCCCTCTCTCTATATTCTCGCCAACGCAAAACTCTCTGCCTGTGAATTTTATCGCTCCTAGTAGGGATGACTTGCTTGACGACAGCATCCCCCAGAAAAGCAATATTCGTGTCAAGACTGGCGCCTGATACATCTGGGGATAACATAAAAAGTTAATTGACTGTAAAAGGTCCCATCGGTCAATTTGAAGCGAGTAAGCATTTTCGCATTGGCTCTATCTCAACCTAGAGTTATCTCGTCTTCCAAAGTGTTACTTTTAACTGAAAACATGAAAATTTTATTAAATAAACCATAGTGGCCAGTTGAATCTTTAATTAAGAAATTCATTCCTCGGGATTCACCTCGTAATAATAATAAGGTAGCTTTTCCACCCTCAAAAAACTAAATGTTTCTGCAGGCCCAGTAACCCCATTTATAAAAACATGAAGGGCCTAGACGTAAAAATTCGCTCTCTCTTAAATTCAGTGACCACGTTCTGTTTAATTTTCAGTGAAACCGGTTAAAGCGTAACTTAAATTCGTCGGAACTTTGAAAAGACCGATCGGATCGCACTGGTGGTGATGTTGTAATTGGCTTGTCTGCTACAGTCCCATGCTTCTTACTCCTCCCGACGTTGAATTTCTTGCCATTCGGGCGAAATTTGAAAATTGTACGTAACTTGCTGCTATATTCCCCCAAATGCGGATGTGGAATGCCCACTTATATAGTCATAACGTTGCGGGACTTCAATTTTCCACAAGTAATTTGGTGTCATAGTGATAATTCTGGCGGTAAGGTCCTCAGTTCAATGTCTGATAGAGCTATTGTGTTCTTTAATGAATTAAGTGATCGTAATTTACTGCAACTGTAATGGCAGACTGCTTGATCTCTGCTTTGCCAATCTCCCGTAGATCGCGGTCAAGCTTTTAGTTTATCTGAGGATCCGTATCATTGAGCAAATTAATATTTCCTTTTATTACAGGCATGAACTACTTTAACGTGCCAAATCCAACTTCCTGCAATATTGCTTTTTATACCCATCACCGAAATATGAGAGTTATATTCAATTTATCAAAACGTTTGCGACGCCCAGAAGAAAGCATCAGAGACCTCACAAAGTATATATATTCTTGGTCAGCATCAAATTCTAATTAGATTGAAGCATGTCCATCTGTCTGTCTGTCCGTCTGTGTAATGTCTGTTGTAAACATACTCCTGGTCGCAAAAATGAAACTATCGACTTTAACCCTGGCAGAAACATTGGAAGTTCTTGCACGGCGGGTTGGTATTGAAAATGGGTCAAATCGGTCGAAGGGCACACACTCAGTACCACGTAAACTGAGAAGCCGTCTGTTTTTCGAAAGGAATAAACTATAGCAGATGAATGTACAACATATTTGAACGTATATTCTATGGGCGATGCTGTAACATGCGTGCACAAAAATGGGAAACACGGCCTACCCAATGTTATAGTGTATCAAAATGTAATTGTTTTTCAATACCTTTCTTGCACGCAGAAACAAGCCTCAAAAACCCTATAAGGTATATAAATTCTTGGCCAATTTCAAATTTGGAATGCCCCTAAACATGTCCGCCTGTTCACCTGTCAGCCTATCTGTTTGCGTAACTTTGCAGTATTTGTGGTAAACATTTTCCCGTTAGCGAAAATGGAAACATCGTCTACAAATTTGCAAAAGTATTTGGAACTGACCTAAATTTTTCAATGGACACGCCTACAACGCCCACATGCCTATCAAAATAGAAAAAATCAGCTGCGGCCACTTCATATTATAGAGCACGACCTTTACTTCTACTGTCTTTTTTGGGGTAACGGTGATGGATATAAAAGATTCGGTGCCGACCGAATTCAATTTTGTTACTCTTTTGCTCTTTTGCCGTCATGATCGCAAAAGTGTGAATGCCGGACAATGCCTAATTCATCACAAAAACTGAAAAGTAAACTCAGGCATTTTATCATAACTTTGCCGCATGTACGATTTTTGCTGATTCCTTTTGATATTTTTGCAATTTTTGGCTTGATTTCAACTGAAAGTACCCAATAAACGTAAACATACTGAGAGTATATTTACCGTGAAATTGAGATGTTTTTTTGTAAACAACACTGGTTGCAAAGTTCTTCAATATGAAAAGATAACAAATACTGCATATACGCAATATTGCATTTTTTTATGCAGTAATCTTAAGTCATATTTAAAATAAACAGCTTCTTAATCAATTTACGTCATCTGTTTCGAAGACGATAGTTTCAGGCGATAATCAATTTCAATTTTGTAAAACTTCCACTATCACCCTTGTTGCTGTCATACATTTTGAATAAATTGAGTGCCCAACAGGTAAAAGCCTTGCAGTAAGCAACTGTCCACTATTCATCTACATCATTTCCCTTACTAGTGTTACAGCTATAACAGCTTTTCAATGTAAGGCGCTAAGTGGTTTGATTCAAAACTTCATCAAAATACCGCGACAATTGCGATCTGTAGGCTGAACACAAGGAGGGACAATGGAAGGACTCCAGACAGACAGACAAGCTTATATATATAATAGGGAGTGAGTTAATCTCAAGTCCTTCTAGCATACATAATACACTCTGTTGTACCACTAAGTGTGTAGGGTATGATAAGTACCGGAGTTACAATGTTCTTAAATTATTAAAAGATCAAATAGACGGAGACAAAATGACTTGTAGAAGTATATTAAATATTACGAATACTTTTTAAAGCATCATAAAAGCATTTATTTAATATTTTGTTATGAATTATTTATATATTAAATGTATGTATGCATATATCGTGGAAGCATTCATTTATGAATTGCTTATCTCTTTCTCTCTCATTATTTATGTTTTATATGTACATAAATCTACATACTATAAAAATACATATTACAATATTATAAACGAGTGCTTTTGTATGTACGTACAAATAAAAGTATAAACACAATCACACACATATATTTACACACTTTCATTTCTTAAATATTTACATATATATATATATATATACATATATATATATATATATATATATATATGTGTGTGTGTGTGTTGCATGTGTGTTTGTATAGCACTTTCATTTTTTAAGGTCGCAAAAGCATTTAGTTTTATAAAAACTTCTTATGGATTTTTATGTGAAATGATA
>CCAG010011748.1:0-12658 GCA_001077435.1 Glossina morsitans morsitans | reverse complement strand
TTTTTTGGTTTGTGTCTTTGCTAGTTATATTTAAATATAACTTCTCGCCCTTTATTATTTACCTGCTTCTCCAATTTAACAGCAGCGTATGAATGGAAAATTCTAATGTGACCTGTATTTTCTTTTTCATATAAAATATCGCAATGTCGAACTACCGTTCCGATTTTCTGTTATGTATATATGATGAAATTTTTATAAGATATCATTGTAGGTCGCGCTATCTCTACCAATGCTCGATTAACACGCTCAACTACTCCGTTCTGCTCTGGAGTAAAATAAGTGGTACGTTATCTAATGGTAACACATTAAACGGGTTAAATTAACCGTTTCGGCCATTATCTTATATGTTGGGTTGCCATCAGTCTACAGTTAAACTTCTGCCTTAAAAGTGTAGTGAAATAATTTCGTGCTTGACAAGAGGATTACGGTTGAAAGCTACTTCTGAATAATTATTCTAATTGCAACTAAGTTTTCAATAATTTCGTAATGTTGATCTATTAACTGCCGCTTGTTACCAAATAGTGATATATTTATACAGGTGCATTAACTTTTTGCATAGTCAAACTCAAACACATTATCATAGTTTAAAGAAGTGAAACCGGTATTTATACCTAGGGTATAACTCAAGGCTTACCAGCTGTCCCGTCCCAAGAAAATTTGTAAAGTGGGTAAAAAAATGAAGGGGCTTTCTATATATTGTAGATGCTATGTTTTCTTCTTCATTCGGGAAATTGCTCTATCTTATGTCTGATGGGTCACAATAATGCAGGCATGTAAAATATAATGGTGTAGATTTGAATAATTGCTGAGTGTCACGGTTGAGTTTAAATACTCGCAAGAATCAACGAGAAAAAGCAAAACCAGCACGACCAGCGCAATCACACGGGATATCGCGGCTCGTTTGTTTATTAACTCTCGGCGCACGGAATTATAACCTAGTTGCTTGGTTTCGCGGCTTTACTCAGTTTAATCATTTGGTAACAGGATACTCTTGATGCTGCAACAGTGTTTGCAATTCCCTAAAGTAAGAAGGTCCTACGTATTCTAACCTATTTATTAAGCAAGTTCAAGTCTTTTCTAAGAGAAACCTAGAGGGGTGGACTTGTAGTCTCCGCCACTCAGAATTTCTTCTTATATGGGATTCAATCTAGTTATTAATGAAGTTCCAGTCTATTATAACAGGAACCCAGAGTGATGGACTAATAGTCTTCTCCACTCTACCTTCGACTATTAGTCCCTACCATCTAAAATTTCTTCTTAAACCGAATAGACTTATACTATATTGTCCTAGCACTCATATTCCTAACGAAGTTATTTTTGTACTTTAATCGCTGATTGCTGGAGCGACTAATGGTCACGCTGGCCTTTTACACGATTTCGCTGCCGCGTTACTTTGGCTTGAGCGACGAGCGTTGTTTCTAAGCATTGGATGCTTATGTAAGCTAGTGTTAGTGTGCACACACTTAGAGTTAAGAGATATATGTCTATACAATAAGGGTTCACTTAGGTCTATAAATGTGATGATAGCAACGATGTTAGCAGCATAACTCGCGTGCATGAGTATATAAGACCGGTTTGAAATAATAACGATGATTAATTAATGAGTGTACTTTTAGAAACCGGTTTGGCATAAAGCCAAAGATGGTTTAAGTACAGCAGCTATTTTGAACATAGAAGGTGATTACAATTGCTTAGAAATTATGCACCATTTAAGCATCTTAAATGCTTAGTTAATTTGAGAGGAAGGAGTATATAATAGTGCTATATAATAAGCTTAGTGCATAATTATATTTGTAAAAATGTTTTGGAGAAACACGGTTTTGACATAGTAACGAAAGTGACTACGTATAGAATGTGATTACAATTGCTTAGGATTATGTGCACAGTTTACGCAATAAAAATGATCAGTTAATCTTTAACTGAATATATGAAATGGTTGCAATGGTCTATGCAGTTTACGGTAAGATGTTGTAACGTAAACCCTCCTTTTTTGAAATATACGCTATCTATTCACTTCTTTTAAAATCAAGTTCGTAGCGCTCAATTTCGATTTTTAGAATAGTATAAGTTTTATTTACAATTCTTAGGAGATCTATTTACAAATTATTTACACGATCTTATATTTTAATTCTCGTACAGGCCTTGTCCGTTCGAATATTGCAATTGATCTCTCTTGACCCGACTTTAACTTGACTTCTGCAAAAATGCTGCTTATATACCCTTTTACAAGCAACTTACTATCAACTAAATTCATCGCGATATTTTTGTGTTAATTCATTTTTCCGCTAAATTTCTGCTAATTGTTGTTAATCTTTTCGCGGGTCACCAGTTGCATAACGCATATAAGGTGTCATGAACTTGGTTTCTTAGAAAATCGACTAATTTTCATGAAAACACAAATTATTAATTTTGCGATTTTGAAACAATATGATAAGTGCCTATACGTTAATAATTTAAATAATAATTTAAAGGAAAGCCCGTTTGGCGTGAGACCAAAGATGACTAATTAACTTTGAGCAATTATACTGTAGTAACGCGTACACCCGTATACTTGAACTCAGCACTTTACTGTTAAAAATATCAGTTTTTGACCGAAGTCTGTGAACGTTATTACTTTGAATTAATTGAGATTTTGGAAGAATACATTTGCTTTTAACATTTTGATAATCAATCAGGAATTGAAGAGACATATCTACTTTCTTTAAATAACCAGCTATATCAGTAGGGAAGTAAGCTTTTTGTCATCGTGGCAATAAATTGATTAACCACAACACCTTTGCGTCAGCAGAGCAGAGATTTTGAATGACAAAATATTCATATTAAAGACCTTACATTTACTTAGATTAAAAGTTGGGAAGTATCTTCTAACACGTTCGCGGACGCGAATGCTATAGCATTCATTTCCATACTGACGCAAAATGACGTGAATGCTACAGCATTCAAATTTTAAAGCCAATCTTTGTTCATTTCATTTCATGTAACCTTAAGTTTTTGTAGTTAATATACATTTCAAAAGTAATGACCAATTAATTCATTAAGTACTTTCTTATTTTTTTATTGTTCTCCGTGTATTTACAAATTTCCTTAAGCCGGCACATTGAGTAAACTAGAAGTGTAATACTTGACGTGAATACTATAGCATCTATATTTTGTAGAATTGTCACAGAGAGCTGACTGTATCATTGCACATTTTTTTCTGGGAATTTCCCTTACTTTCAACAATGTGCATTGTAAATGCTTAGACATTTCATTATCTGCTTCAGTTAGACATTTGAGATTAACCGTTTGAGTCCCAGGCGGTTTTGAAAAAACACTGTCGAAGAATCCCAGTTTTTTTTTTACGTCGAGAAAACCCAGACAGTTTTGAAATAAAGTTTAAACAGCGCGGTCGCGCTGGTGGTACTCAAACGGTTAAAGTGAAAACATCAGTTTTTTGAATTATCGTATAACTTTTTTGAAAAATGAATTCACTTAAGAAGCCTACGCGAATTTTGAGATTATTTGATGATTCTGATTCTGATCAAGATATAGGTAAGTGTATTACGGAAGTAATTGGAAATGAAATCAATCAATTTATGGAGACTTTTGTGATAGAATATGGACAATTCAGCGAAAAATACCACAGAATTCAAATGGTAGTGACTTTTCTTGATAATGGCAACTCACAAACGCACGTTAGATACACTCCGCCAATACATTTTCAAGATGCACACTATCTGGAAAAAATTTCGGCACCTTTAAATTACAAACGTAAAACATATTTCCTGAAGTGCAAGTATTGTTACAGGCAAAAAATAATAAAGTACACGTCATATTGATGTCAGAACTGTGTAAATAAACCTCCACTTTGTCCTGGAGAGTGCTTCCGACAATGGCACTAACCTCCTGAAGACCACAATAGCTCCAATTCGGATATGGAATGCTAAAAACATTCAATCATAATGATGGACAGAGATATTTAGTTTCGTTATCACATATACATACCATGAAATTATGGATTTAATTTATCAATTTTTCTATATGCAGACGAATAAAGATCTACTGTTAAATAAAAAATGTAATGAAACTATAATAAACCTTTTTTTCTCATGTATTCTATGAATGAATGCTATAGCATTCACGTCATCCGAGTTGAAAAATATGATCTATATTGTCGTGGATGCTATAACATTCATTTCATATAACAGTTAAAATACGATCCTCTGACTACTCTTATAATATATGTATAATCAGATTTTGGATATTACAACTAGTTTCAAAAATAATTGCCTGTCTATTTTTGCAGCTCCCGGAAATTTTTAGTGTCCGCGAACGTGTTAAAGTAACGCATCGTGGTATCCATGGACATGTCAGACGCCACTTTGGAAATAAATATTGACTTGCGAGATGGAACTATAAATAGCTCACAATCAGTATGATTAGCTGGAGTAGACTTGGCAGTTAACGTTAACAACGTTTCGGACTTTGACAACTTCAGGCGATGTATGTTGCTAGTGATTTATTACGTCTATATTGCGCCAACAGCTTTGGAAATTTGCATGCGCACACGCTTTTGGCCCAATGTAAATAAATAAGGCACCTAATGTGCTGTCAGGTTTTTTATGCGTACATCTTGTTTCAATATGTAACAAATAATTCCTTTAGCCATGTTCATAGCTTCTGCTATTTTTCTATGGTTAATTCGACGGTCATATCGCACGACGTGCCAGTCCGACTCGTCCCTCTTGCAACTTTATGTTTTGGCTTTAGTTTTGGCTCTAACCCAACGTGCCGGTTGCTTCTCATTTCAAGTTGATTCACCAATGTTCCTCCCTTTTTCCCAGTAGGGAATAGTTTGCTCGTTTCCGCTTTCTTATATTAAATGTGCATCGAGGTCTGCCCGACCACTCGTTGATCGCCGAAGAAATCTTCTAAAAATTGAGGAAAACCTGTACATTTCGTCTAATTACAACGCTGTAGAATTAAGCATCAGCAAAAGAGGATTTGAATTTTTACATAAACGACATAAAGCCAATGTGCCCGCCCCTGTTGCCCTTTCCCTTCACTTACCTCTAACAGTAAGCCTTGTAGATTTCCCCTCGTTCTTGTCTTTTAATGGAATCTTTCGACTAAATTTTAAATCTTGTCAGCGTTTTCAAAATATCTATATCTCAACCAAAGCTAGGTCAAGTGAATATCATTGAACAAGTGTCGCAACGTCACGGGCCCAAAATCTAAAATTCGCGCAACTTATTTTGAACCTATTCATTCTGTTTCAAATGCTCTATTGCTCGGTATACGTTTAAATATCGTAATCTCCAAAATTATTGCAAGTACCTGCATATAATAAAATCTTCATTCTTCGTTAATCCAAAATGTTTTTAAAAATTTTGTAACTTCAAAGAACCTTTCATACTTCCTTATTTGGCGCCTTTTAATGGGGCTGATTCCTCTAATAATCATGAAATCTCGAATCGTCGCCAGTCCCTATATTTTTAGCACGACGAATCCATATGATTTTTAGATAACAGCAACTTTTAAACGAAATGTATCACAATTTCATGACATTCCAACTATTATTTTGCAAGTAAAAGTTGTTTTAGTGCCACTATTTTTTTGGGTGCTTTGCTCGGCTCTCCACTTGAGTGATTGCCGATTTGCCTCTGGAATGTAATAATCCATGTTTCATCCATTGTCACATATTGCACGAAATGCCCCTTTTTATTTCAGCGGTCGCTATTATCAACGCATTGTCGTCAAACGTGGACAAACGCGGTACCCACTTCGATCAGATCTTTTTAATGAACCAATGTTCATCCAAAAAGGTACATACACTCCCTTCTGATATTTTTAAGCTGTCAGCTATCTGCCGCAGCTTCATTTTTTGGTCTTCCAAAACGATTTTGTGCACTCGTTTCATGTTTTCTGGAATAACCCCCGAATTCGGGCAATCAGGGCGTTCAGGATCACGGGTGTCCACAAAATTTGATTTAACATTAGCAAACCACACGACAAGAGCTGCCATAAAATCTTTCAAGCCAACACTGATTGTGAACGCAAAATTTTTTCATCGAAAAGCAACGTTTAATCAACACGGCGAGATATGTTTAAGCCCCCTTATTACTCAGCAGTACCTATCATATATATATATTCTCGCGCCGTAATTTATACTCCCAAGTGGATAATCTGTATTCCATTATATATATAATTACCCGATAATTTCTTTAAGCAATATCCAACTCTTCCTTAGTCATTCCATGCTTGGAATACGGAAAATGTAGAAGGTCATTATAGAAAACTTGATCTGACATAAACGTTTCCAACTGATTTCTACAAATTTGTAGTTTAAAAATGAATTGGAATTGACTATACGAATGTACATGGCAGCTTCAGAAAAACATGTGAAGATTTGAATGTATTTTCGTTGTCTATTTGAAAGTTTTAACAGTGATCGATAAGATTACTACCTATATTAATCAGAGAGGTGATTACAGGACTGCTTTCTCTTCCACCTTCATGTCGTAGCATTTGTATCTATATAGAACTAAAAAACCTATATTTTGCTGGACAACCTTTAGCGTCAATGCTGCTTGTATTAAAGAAACCAATTTTGGCATTAAAGAAACCAATTTTGTTCCATTCCCCTTGCAAAGCTTTCTTAAGGTCGTCCATTTCGAATGCACTTATCAAATTCATGCCATATGTTGTCAATTGCATTAAAAGCCGATGGGTGGAGAGGAGAATATAGTTGGGGATGTTGCAAAGAAGCGATTCCTGTACAATAAGAGATGTATGATACACGATTAGTGTAAATAAAGACCAGATTTCCTACTCCAGCCGCAGACATCCATTCCCAAACCATGGTGGACTCCTCAATCGCGCTTTACAATTGGTGATCAATTTTGGATCGCCATCACTGTGTTAGGTTTTCTCCACACTCTCTGTTTACTATCGCATCCGAATACATTAAACTTAGATTCGTCACTAAAAATTATGTTTTTTCCAAAATTAATATCATAATTTTTCTGGAAATTCGAGATGTTTTATTATATTAATTTCGTGCATAAATGGTTTTTTCTTAGAATGAGGCTATGAAAATGATTGACTCTTAAAACACATTTTGGTTTCAGGATGAATACTAATTTGCTTATATTTTTGTAGGTCTCTTCGAATATCAACATTGTTTTGAATTCATTTACCACAATTCTGATAACATTTTGATTTTCACATTTTATAAGGTTGTTTTGATCAGTGCTTATTTTCCGTGGAATTTGTGTTAGTATAATTTTTTATAATACTACTATGACTAATTCCAATTGTTTTTGCTATTTCTTCATACGATTTTTCGTCACTTCCTACCTTTATACTCACTTTTCTAATCTCTTGAGAAATGTCTGTGTTTCTGAGTGTATAGTGACATTTTTTGGGAACAGAAATTAAGAAGCTCACTTTTTACTCATAAATTATTATTTAAATGTAGGAAAACAGGTACAAACATTGCAAAGGTTTTTTTTCGATATTTCTAATGAACTTCTAGTATTGACTCAGTTTATCAAGTAAAAAAAAAACTTGAATTGTTATTTAGTATAAGTTTTTGTTTTTTAACACGTTCGCGGACACTAAAAATTGCAGGGAGCTGCGAAAATAGACAGGCAATTATTTTTGAAACTAGTTGTAATATCCAAAATCTGATTATACATATATTATAATAGTAGTCAGAACGGAGAAAAATAAAAAAAATAAGAAAGTACTTAATGAATCAATTGGTCATTACTTTGAAATGTATATTAATTACAAAAACTTAAGGTTACATGAAATGAAATGAACAAAAATTGGCTTTAAAATTTGAATGCTGTAGCATTCACGTCATTTTGCATCACTATGAAAATGAATGCTATAGCATTCGCGTCCTCGAAGGTGTTAAGAAATATATTTTTTTATTCTCAACCCGTTAAGGACGTGTGGTATTTTTTATCACAGAAATAATAAAAAAAAAAATTAATATATATGTTTATACGATTTATATGATGATTTAGAATTATGAAAGTTTATACGTTTGGGAAAAGAAAAATGGAGATAACATTTAGCAATAAAGGGAAGAATAACTAAATAATTTTGTTTTACAATTATGTTTAAACATTTTATTTTGTTTTTGGATTATTTTCACTTTTGCCTACCATTGGAAAAGCACCAATAAGAATGAATCAGTTATAAACTAAGTAAACTCAACTGATGATGTGCTTCGTCAAATGCGCTTTGAAGAGACTTTACCTTTAAAGTATTATAAAAACAACAATGAAATAATTTGATTATCTGTAACCAGAAGCAAAGTTTTCTTATTACTTGCCGATTTCTTCTTTTGGGCTTAAGAATCCTTTGAAATTAAACCTTTTTGACTTCACTTCCACTATATGAATTGGATTTGCTTAGTTTATGGGTTAAAGGTGTCTTTTTTGTCTTGTTCTTTTTCCTGGGAGAAAATTTAAATCTCAATAAAAACTGTGTTTGCTTCGTTTCTGCTTTTGTTCCGTCAACCTTGGGCTCTTTTTGGCTAAATGCTCTTTTTAAAAATTTGTAAAATTTTGATAAGTCCTTGTATTGTAATTATATCTATACATTTTACTTCAAACGTTTTTAAAATTATTTTTCAGTTTCCATTTTTTCTACATATTTCTGTTCATCCATTCATTTCAAACTTCAAAAATTTCTCAATTCAAATAATAACAGAATTTAAAAGGTGAAACTTCTTCAATTGAATATGCCCATTAAATTTACTTCTTATTTTCAACAAAAAATTTTGGAAGTCACGAAATCAAAACAAGTGAAAAAATTAAATTCGATCGGGACCGAAACTTTTACACCCATCACTGTTATCCTACAAAAGACAGAAGCAGTTAAAGGAAAAAATGTTCATGTTCTATAATATGGAGTGGGTGCAGCAGATTTTTTCTATTTTCAAAATAAACTATATTTTTATATAGGGATGTGGGCGTTGTAGAGGGCTCCTTTGAATAGTTTTTAGTTTTGCAAATTTGTAGGCGATATCTGTACTTTAGCTAAGAAAAGAATGTTTACCACAAATACTACAAAGTTGCGCAAGCAGACAGATGGACAAACGAATAGGCGGACATGTTTATGTGGATTCCACATTTGAAATTGGCCAAGAATTTATATGTTTAATGGGGGTTTTCTATTTCTGTGCTCAAATGCTACAGCATCGTCCATAGAATATGTGATCAAGTTTTTGCACATTTATTTGCTGTAGTTTATGAGTAATGAGAAAAAATCCAATTTTTCATTCCTTTTTAAAGACAGAGGTGCCCTCTGTTCATGTGGTGCTGTGGACGTGTCCTTCGACCGATTTGGCCCATTCTCAATATTAACCTGCGTGCAACAATTTCCAATGTTTTTGCCAAATTTGAAGTCGATAGCTTCATATTTGCGGCCAGGACAATAGACAATCTACCGATGGACAGACGGTTCGAACGACAGACGGACATGCTTAAATCGATATAAAATTGGATGCTGATCAAGAGTGTATATATTTTGTGGAGACTTTAATGCTTCCTTCTGGGCATTGCAAACGTTTTGACAAAACGAATATACCCCGCATCCTTCGATGATGGGTGTGAAAAAACCCATCTATTTGATTTCCTACTGTTTCCTCGAAATTTATTTTAGGGATTTGCTTTTAGACATTATGTGTCCAAAAAGCAAGACCGATTTAATTTTTTCTTCTTTTCAATCTATTATTCGAAATCTATTTGGTCGCGTTCAAAGTAATTCCTAAACTGCTTCCTTTTAACAGTTCGGCCGGCAGGAAGGAATTGATAGTGCACAACACCACGATAATTGAAGAAAACTATTAGGACTTCTTTAATTTTTGAGTGATTTTGGCAGAATTTCTTCGATTTGGCTCACCTTTTGCACAATATTCGCTCGATTGATTTGTTGTCGTCGGGTCGTATCGTCGTCCGGTCGGATCGTATACATAAATCCAGGTCTCATGTTCTTTTATTTCGCAAACAAAATTTAATGAAAATCACACATTTTAAAAATAGGAAAAAATATTTGTTCCATACGTAAACATCTGTAATCGATTTTGTTCTTCTTGATGTAGTTTTAGGGATACTGATGATCTCTCATCTACTTCTATGGGCATTGGCGTGCTCTTTACTCTGTTACAAATAAATTATAAATAATATGGAAACAAATTGGTATTAAAACTTTATCGCCAATTGAGGACGTGTTAACAAACAAATCCATGGAACATGGAAGTAATCCTGACAAACTTTGTTGTAAACGTAAATATGGGAAAATGTCGAGCGCACCCATTATGTAATCTTATATTTTTAACCAATCGAGGCATCTTTCTTCCAAATTTCAGCTTTCTCTATTCATTTTTGCGGCTGTGGGAACTTGACAACTTTATGGATCAAAAGGGAGGGCACATTTTGGTAGGAATAGTACATGCAATAGGTTTAATAATCATGTCTTTTTATTTCATTTTGTTTTGCGCACATGCTTTTTGAATTTCTTACTCATAATAAAAATAAGCGATCTGCACGCAGACTGCGCTATCGTCGTATTTGCACGAAGTGGATTACGAAGTGAATGATTTCTGTTGCACACAATTTTTTTCGTTAGTAAAATTTGGCAATGTAAAACCAAAAAATGTTGCATGTTGCAATGGGTAAAAAGGTAGCATTCATTTTGATTTTTGATAAAGAATTGACGAACTAAATGCAGCTTCTATTCCTTGAAGAAAGGCAATTAAATACATCTCAAAAATATACATTTCAGATAAATTCGTCAAAGGGCTCGCCTACAAGACAGAAAAATTGATTTTTTCCTTACTACTCACAAATTACAGCAAATACTAAAAGACGAAAACAAATTTTACCAGTATTCTTTAGCTAATCTTCCAGTAACTGCGCAAAAATGAAAGAAAACGCACTCATATAATACCTCTGACATATAATATGTGCAAATATAGCACAAATTTTGGAAGGAAGAGTTCGAAAATATTATATTTACGAGAAAAGATTAATTTGGACGGACCTGATGGTGCACGTTGGGGGAATCGACGACACCCTCGACTAACATGCTGTAGGCACATACATGGTGGGGGATCTCTTATGGTATGGGCTGCATTTGCTGCACGAGGAAAGTCCAAAATAAGGTTTGTACCTAGCAAAATGAACAAGAACGCATATATTGACTTGCTAGAGAGCAGTTTCGTAGACTATGCTAGAGAGTTATATGGTGATAATTGGACTTTCCAACATTCACACAATATATCCTTTCTGGGGTGGCCAACGATGATCCTGACCTCAATGCGATTGCGGATCTTTGGGGATACTTTCCGCCAAGATATTTTCTAAGTCTAAGTAGTATTTTATGTTTAAGGAACTGAAACTTGAAACAATGCTGAAATGGAAGATGATTGATATAACCGCTCTGAGAAATGTGATGGGTCTTATGCTACACAATAAAAAGTCCTTGTTCATAAGAGCAACACAATATTATATTAATTACATAATAGTATGGTTTAACAAAAGGAATTAATATTAAACTTCATTTTTGTATGTAATTCACATATAATATTGTGAATGTTTTTTTCTGCTATAAAAGATAATTTAAGAATATGTAAAACACGAATAAACAAAAAACGAAAAGAAATAAAAAAATATATTTATTCTTTATACTAATACTTAAAATAATACATTACATATATAAATATTTGGCAGGGGTATAATATATTTTTGTCAACACATATGGTAGCATCCAAAAATAAACTTCGGAGATTCTACAATGTACATATATTCTTAATCAGTATGAAATTCTAAATTGATTTAGCTATGTTTGTTTGTCCACTTATCTTTTCATGTTTGTCCGCATATGCGGACAAACTGCTATATGCTACCTGCTCTATGTCTGTTTCAGATAAACATTCTGTATCTTTCCCAATAGTACCGACATGCGAGTTAAAATTATGTGTTGCAGTTTGCTCTAAACAGTCTTATTGTTCTTAATTTAATTTGTAGTTTTGTAATTTAAATTTTTTGCTATAAAATTATCTTTACATTTTACATTTTTTAATTCAATGTTTTTTACCAATGAACAAAAATTCGCATTTTCAATGATGGGTTTTTTGCCAAAAAGTTACTTTTACAGCATATAAATTTTACTACGACAATCGTTTCAAAAAATCATGAAACAGTTGAACAGTTAATAAGGCATCTAGGAACAAATTCTTGGAGAACGGCAATAAAGGCCTTAACTTTCAAATCAAATACTACTTCCATATGTGAAGGGTGTGAAGTGATATTTAAATATAACTAGGAAATACACAAACCAAAATTTTTTTACAGAGCTCTGTTAAGCCCTTAACAGAATTCTATAAAACGAAGTCTCGGAGGGATTTAAGTCAAAATTCAGTTAAAATAAAACTTTTTGATGCAGCGAAAGTTTGCTTAGCTAATGTGGGCAAAACCCCGCTCTGTGAAAAAATTAAACTAGGGCAGGGTGAATCCTCTACTAACAACCTTTCCAACAATGTGCAAGTGCATGTTAATGTGCATATTAAGTTTTGCCCTCTACTAACAGCCTTTCCAACGATGTGTCCCATAAGTCCCATAAAAAAATTCTCCGGGCAAAACTTAATATAACCTGCACA
>CCAG010011747.1:0-27380 GCA_001077435.1 Glossina morsitans morsitans | reverse complement strand
TCTATCCTAGTTCCATTTTTTCACAGGACATGGTTTGCCCACAGTGACCTATCAAAATTTGCCTATATGTTAGCCTATATTATGTTAAGTACGGAAATTTTCAAAGTTCCATAAAAAAATTCTTCGGGCAAAACTTAATGTGCACATTACCATGCACCTGCACATTGTTGGAAAGGCTGTTAGTAGAGGATTCACCCTGCTCTAGTTTCATTTTTTCACAGAGCGTAGTTTGCCCACAGTAGCTAAGTAAACTTTCGCTGCATCAATCTCATTTATGACATAGTGTGTATTAATTAATTTACATAAATACATGTTTTGTTTGTTATATTTTGTAAAAAAATTTTCCAAAAGTTTTATTTTAACTGAATTTTGACTTAAATCCCTCCGAGACTTCGTTTTATAGAATTCTGTTCAGGGCTTAACAGAGCTCTTTAAAAAAATGTTGCTTTGTGTTTTGCTAGTTGCATTTAAATTTAACTTCACACCCTTCCATATGTGCTGCTTTCGTACCATAACGTATGAATAGTGCAATAAAACATTTCGTTATACGAGCACCTTTCAACTTACATGTAGTTGACATTGGGCCACAAACATCGACGTCTGATGTAGCAAACGGTCCAGTAGGTTTTCTTTTATTGATTAAAAATGCAAAGGGTTTCCAACCATGTTCGAGTATGAAACATCTAAAACTGTTGTATCAAAACATCTACTAAAAACGTCTACTAGTGCCTAGACTCCAGCATGAAAATATTCGATTTGTAAATAACTTGCGTATGATATCACGAGCCTGCGTCCATGACGTAAAATGGTTTGTGAGTGTGGGGCAGCAGTGAAACACTTTCTCCAATTTCCAGAAACATACTTAAACTTTTCAATATGTTCTTTGATTGCAAATCAAGATTTTGTGATTTACGCTGTATTTCTTTTTAAAAATAGGTTAATTGCAGAACATAAACAATTCGCATTAAGGTGATGACCAAATGCTATGACTTTTAGTGTTCCACGTAAACGTCTTCTTTAAATGTCTACAAAAATTTGCAAATTTTCTTAATATGTAATTACAACCACTTCAATGCGCTTGTTTCTATAAGACGTCTCTCTTTGTTGGCTTCCCGACCATTTACTTCGTACTTTATTAGATGCCATTTTTGAACATGTTGGTTTCAAATTTTCAGGTCTTGTGACCGATATTAAATTAAGTAAGTCTTCAAATATTGTTTCTGACGAATTCGTGTGTTTGATGGCACATGACGAAAAACAGTATCTTCTCTATCTTCGTGAATAACCGTAAATGTCTTTCAATATTTAAAGAGTCAAAGAATGAACTTAAAACTAAAATTTATTCTACTTTACAAATCACCTTATGTTTCTCTAACCTCTACGGTGGCGTGATGTTATTCTTCAAAATTCATGGCAGACGATGATCTTGCTGTTTTCGTGCATTATTCGGGAATGTGCAAAATTGCTGTTTTCAATATCTAGTTTCTTATTTTGTTTGCCTATCCTTGGCTTGTTAACTTAGCTTGAGTTCACTTACATAAGTGCTTTTAGCCGATATACTTTAGTCTCTCTTCCGCTACTGGGATTCGCCATAATATTATTTGATAATACGTATTGTCTTCCATTACTCATGCCTGAAAGTACATTTTGTGCACTTACAACTACAATCAAACAACATTCTTGGTAGTTGATGATTGAGGCCGCAAAACATTTTAATGCGATGAAGAGACTTACTGAGTGATATGATATATGGTTCATTTTAGAGGCAGTTTTCGTTTTGTTTTTTTTCCTAAATAATGAGTTTCAAATTGTATGTGTTCTGGTTTGGAGTTTTAACAAACAAGCTAGGTAAATATATTTAGGTTTTAATAAAGCGATTCGTTCTAAATAAAATGCTCAAAATGAAGAGGTTGTAATATTTGTGCATATGTTTTACGTAAAAGGTATATGTTGGGCACTTTTATTGATTGTTTTTGTACTGCATGTACGTGATTGACTGAGAAGTTTCCGGCACTGTGGACGTGCAGTACTTATTTGACACTCATTTGTGTGAGTCGATTTGAGCGTTTCTGTAAAGATGGAAAATATGAATATCGGGCTGTCATCAAATATTATACAGTTCGGACGCAATACGCCTGCACAAATTAGAGGCAAAATTGTATACGGGTATTCCGTATGATCTGTTGCCGTAGGAACATGTCGGGTAGCTGAATTGAAAGTTGGCCGTAGTAACTTGACTAACGATGAAAAAAGTCCAACACTGCTCAAGTTGAAGCACAAGAAAACTGACTGCACGTTAGCTACCGTGTTTGTTCACATTGAAGCGAACATAATTAGTCATAAGTCGATGACTATGGTAGCAAAATTGGATGAATGGAAGTTCCATTCACTATCACCCATTTATTTCCAGGAAAATTAACTTTTGCTAGAAAATAACACACACGCTCCCTTTTTTTACTTCTGAAATTCAAGAAAAATGTTGTGAAGCTTAGTACAAATTAATGAACTAATTATGTATGATAACTAACTTTTCTCTTAATCTTTGGATTCTTAGGTCCATTAACGACACGACTCCACGCATTGGCGGTGGCCTTGGTCCACCACAATCCCAGAATATGCAGCAGCAGCAACAACAACAACAACAATTACATCAACAGCAGATGCAACAACACCACCATCATCATCAACAATTGCATCAACAACAGCAGCATCACCATCAGCAGCAGCAACAACAACAACAGTCATCGCGTTCGGCAGCTAGTCCACTTTCACCACCTCGCCCCGGACCCGGTTCAGCTGCGGCTGCTAACACATATGCCAAATTTGCCGATGTTAACGCAGTCCGGGAGGCCCCGCAACGTTTTATATTGCAAAGTGCTTATAGCATTGGGCCAGGTGCGCAATATCGGGAAAGTCCATATACGAGGATACCTCCAATGCCGCCAGTGCAAGATTATCATCGGGTGGCTGCTGCTGCATTGGCAGCTGCAAATAGTGCACCAGTCAGCGGGGGGGTGGTTCAAATGCCACCAACTTCTAATGTTAACATCAGTACTCCACATGGCATTGAAGCGTTGCATTTTGCACACCCGTCTCCCGGCCACCAGGCATCGTCATCTGGAGCAACACAATTGCTTAACAACGCGCCAAGCGGAGGGGCTGCTGTGTCGAACGCTAATTCGCCGCATAATACATCCAACGTCTCGCCTGCTGGAAATACTAATTCTTGTGTTACAAGCAGTATAATGACAGGTGGAGGCAAACGCATTTTGCTCAACACAACGCATCGACAACAATCCCCGTATTCCAATGAGTATTTAAAAAACGTTGCTGTGCCGGCAACAGGTACTGTCTCAGTGAATCGCCATGGTCAGACTCAACCTCCACCTGATCCGGGTGGACAACCACCTTATAAAAAAATGCGGCTGAGCGATGCGAATAACTCCGCAACAAACAACCTGCCACCACATCAAGTAACAAATGTCCAATCTTCTACACCTCAGCAGCAGCAGCAACGGCAACCGTCACCAGTTACCGCGCAGACTCCCAATGTGGTGCGTACGTCCGGTCAGGGACACGGACAGATTTTGCCGCCTCATACGCATTTATCGGCATTGCCGCCGTCCCATATCCCTCAGCATCAGCAACACGTGCCACCACCACCTCAATCGGTGACAATGCAGCAACTTAAAGTTGAAACACAATCTCTGCATATGCCAGTGGTAGTCACACCACCTGTGAATCGTGTAGCTGCTTCAGCTCCCATTAGCAGTGTTATTAATGTAGCTTCGGCCACCACCGCTACAACAAACTCTCCCTCAATATCAGTTTCAGTGACAACGACCATTAATTCAACATCTTCTTCAACAGAGGCATATCACCCCCAGGTTGAAGCTATTTCGCCTACGTTGCCAATTGATACTGCGGAGGAACGTGGCCGCACTGCAAAAGAAGACCTATTAATGCAAATTCAAAAAGTAGATACTGAAATAACCAGCGCTGATAATGCTTTGGATGCTCTACGAACAAAGGAAAAGAATTTGATGGATGTGGCAGCTGCTGCAAAGCAGCAGAAGGAAATGGCGGCGGCTGCGAAGAAGCAGGCCGAAACTGAGGCAGAAACCGATGCCCAAAATTTTTGGCGATCGCAGACATTAGCTCAAAAAATCTATTTGGCGAATCAGAAAACGGCGGCCGCTCAACATTCCATACTCGATAATTGTGGAGAACGCTACTTACTTCCGCTGTACAATCAGCCTTTAGATGTAGACCACCTGACGATTGTGATACAACGTCATCAGACCATCATCAAAATGCCTCTTTTAGATCATTTACGCAAAATCAAGAACGAGCGTTGGATTCATCATACAAAGTTGGTGGAAACATATGCTCAGTTGTCAACTGAGTGGCAGAAACGTGTCGATAAGGCCGAAGGCAGCGCAAAGCGTAAGACACGCGAATCTAAAAACCGCGAGTTTTTTGAGAAAGTTTTTACCGAACTGCGCAAACAACGCGAGGATAAAGAGCGTTTTAATCGGGTTGGATCACGTATCAAATCTGAAGCAGACTATGAGGAGATTATGGACGGCTTGCAAGAACAAGCTATGGAAGTAAGGAAGATGCGTTCCTATGCTATAATACCTCCGCTGATGTTCAATACTTATCAAAGACGATGTCTCTACCACAATGAAAATGGTACGGTCAAGGACATGGTAGCTGTACATAAAGAACGTGCTGTACTCAATGTGTGGACAGCGGGAGAAAAGGAAATTTTTAAAGAAAAATTTCTGCAACATCCTAAAAATTTTGGTGCGATAGCGGCTAGTTTGGACCGCAAATCGGCTCAAGACTGCGTGCGCTACTACTACCTCAGCAAAAAGACAGAAAATTATAAGCAGTTACTTAGAAAATCACGGCAGAGAACTCGTGCTTCTAAAACGCTCCAAAAAACGCAGCAACAACCAACACAGTGTATTATTGATTCCCTAACTACAGGTGTAACAACCCGATTGCAACGTGAACAGCAACAAAAGACAGGAGGCCGTTCTGCGGCAGCAGAACGTGAACGTGAAAGGGCGGAGCGAGCGGCAGAACGAGAGAAGACTGTAGAAAAGGCAGTTACAGAAACAACCAAGGCAGTGACAACAACTACAATTAAAACCATAAAACTAGAAGCAGTAAGTGTAACAACGGTGACTGCTGCAACCGTAGTAAATTCCAATGTTGAAACTCCTGCGGCTATATCGGCGGACGATTTATTCGCTGCAACAGCAGATACATCCAAGATACCGAATGGAGCTAAGAATATTTCGATGTCAAATTCTTCTAATGTTACTACCACCACTTGTATGTCAGCTAACAAAAGTCAAGCTGAAAAGCTTGCAGCAGCTATAGAATCACATAATGGAACAAACTTAGCTACAGAACAAGAAAATAATACAAAAGTGAACTCACCAGAATCTATAAGCAATGGAAACAACAAGGCAAAATTTGAAAATAAAGTGTCTGATAACCATGATAACAAGAAATCGATGAATGCGTTGAGCGTGTCTACTGAAAAATCAACAGAGAAAGTATCTGTGACTTCTTCTGGTGCCGCTACGTCAGTTAATTCTAACACTGTTGCATCTCAGCAAACAAATACTAGTGTAGACAGTGCGTTATTATCTTCATCTGCTTCTCTAATATCTCAGATGACAACAACGTCTATGACCTCTTTGAATAATATAGTTCATCCGTCGTCATCAATGCCGAATGGCATTAAAACCTCATACGCAGGCACCATTCCTACTCAAATAGGAAGCGCTGTTGCTACTACAACGGCTTCTTCATCTAAAACTCCATTGATAAACGCTGCATCCGATGAGATTAAAAGGGAGACTTCCAATATTGGGAACGAAAACAAAGAAACAAACATTAATGCTGAATCTGTTGTCGCTGAAGATACAAATAATAAACTAAGCGTTGTAAGTACGCCCACTACCTCAACGAGTGCTGGTAACTTTTTGGGACAAAAACTGAAAGCTGCTCAAGTGGAAAGTGTCAGCGATCCAGGAAATGATTGCAACTCAGATGTTAGGTAAGTTGCGATAATTCTTGTCCATTTATCTTTGTTTTTGTCGTTTAAATTTTAAGCTTTTAAGAACGCCCTTAATGTGTGTCGTAACACCTTAGAAATGTACTTTATGAAATATTAATCTAGTGTATATTAGGATACTGCAGCAAATTTTCAAAAAAACCCAATTCTTTGGTGTTTGACGTAAATTGAAATCAATAGTTTAAAAATCGGTTGTTAAAAATATTAATCAAAGTACTTAATGTAATAATTGTAGTTGGCTTTTCGTTAAGGTTTTATTACATTTTTATTTAAAAACCATTTGATGTAAATGATCGTCTCTGGATTTCGTAAGAATTATATGCCGGAATATTTACTTTCAGTCACTGTTTCACATAAACTTGCACTGTTTTCATCGATAACACGAATAATGTTGTTTTTAAGAGCATTGAGTGTTTGCGGTTTATTGGAACAAACCAGTGAATCCAAAAAAAAAATACCAAAAGTGTTATATTGCATGATCTTAGTTATTAGCTTACATCGGCATTTGTTTTCTCACGAAATGTATACCATGTTTTACTGCCTTATTGAAACCATATATCGTATAAGTCGAAATCATTTGATTCATGTCACAAAAAATATAATAATGTTTCTGTGACGTTTTCCATTGACGGTACGCCATCTTAATATTCTAAAAACACGGTCTAATTATGCTTCCGGACTATAAATCATACTAACAATAGTGCGTTTACCTTTTTAATGGATTTTGATGGGTCTTAACATGGTAAACACTCCCATTTGACGTGAGCTTTTTCACCATATTATGAGTAGTAGGCTCTCTAAGGCGATTATGTTGACTACAAAGTATATGTTATGAGCGACACAAAGCTTGAATAGACACATTATTTTTGTAATAAATTTTGACAATTCCTTTACGCTGTGCGGTTGTGCATGTTTCTATGCCGATTTGCCAAATAGCACTGAACGCAAGTATTAATTTTGTGGGGATATGGAAAAAAATAGAAAGACGAATGTTGTGTGGTTTAAAAAATGTCTAATACTATTAGAAGATTGCGTTGATTTTGATAGTTTTCTTACTTAAAAAAGGCATTTATTGTGGAAAATTGGTACAATATATATTAATCAAAATAGTTTCCATCGTTTTCTATAATATTTTATTTTTGGCAACATGGCGATGAACTTATATGAACTTATGCCGAAAAAACTTATATTGGTTTGGCAGCGATCCACTGACCGATCCATTTTCGCAATCCTTTAACTTTGCGAACCCGCGTGCCAGCCGCTGCAGCGATCTGAGCAAGTGGTAATCAGATGGCGCCATGTCTGGTGAGTACGCTAGATGTGATAGAACTTCCTATTCGAGCTGCAACAATGTATGCTTGACAGCTCTTGCAACAATTGGCCAAAAATTGACATTTTCAGCCAGTTCGTGTTGCTACTTTTAAACCGTTGGAACCAAAACCGACAGTTGGGATATGACGAAGCAGTTACACCATAACCCCGTGCACGAATTTGGTGGATTTCGGCAGCAGATTTCTTCAAATAAACAAGAAAAGTAATGAATTTGGAAGAAGAAAAATCTTGAGCTTTCCACGATTATCATCGGTGCACGCCGAATAAATAAAATATTAAAAGGAAGATTGTTATTTTATGTAGACGAAGACCAAAATTATCGAATTCAACCGTTATGTACACTGGTATATACCATTTCTTTATAATTTTTACCTGCAAAACTCGTCTATCAAAATTAACACAACCTCCTAATAATTTAGTATGATTGATTTGATTTGCAATTATAAGGAAGCTGAGAGTTTTCCATAACAATGTCCAAATAATGATGCGGTGTACGAGCTTTTAATTAATTTACTAGAGTAAGTGGTTAGTTTGCTCACTTTTCTTTATCGGTTTCAGGAAAAATTTCATCATATGCTCTTGTTTTTTTGAAAACGCGTTATTATAACCGACTCAATAGTATTATGCATCTACGTTATTTCACAAGCTCAAGTTTACCCATAGATTTCATTTGCTAACAACACTCATCGATTGCACTTTTTGTTATTCCCCTTCCTTTTTCTTCTTAATGAAAAATTTCTTCAACGTTTTACTACATGTTTTAAACTGCGCTTTTGCCAGGAAGTTTGATTTCATGACTTTTGCGAAAGAAAACATTTTACTGTCATGTAAAATTGATGTGATATCATTGGGAAAGCGACATGTTCATCTCAATCTCTCCCCTACTGATGTTTTAAACTATCAAAGAGAATAATTCGAATAAACTTTTTTGTTGTCCTAACGGGCTCATCCCTTTTTTTATTGTGAATGTTCCACGCTCCATTCTTCTTTTGTTAATTTTACATGAGAGGCACCCCCTATAGAACATTCTATACTAACACTACATTGTGTTAAGAAACAACGTCCATAGCAATCCAAACCTCATCGCTATGTTTTTCTGTCAGTTAACTTTAGATTTCGACTACTATTCTTCTTCACCGATGATGTTTTACCATGTTTTCCCCATGCTGTTATTACCGTGGATATTCTGTCGCTCGTGAAACGTTAAACAGTTTAGCTGTTGTCGTCACGCTCCTGATAATCAAACATCATCGATCTACGCTCTTCCGAAGGCTAAGAGATCATACATTTCACCGATCGTCGGTTATGTTCAATGGATCAACAAAGCATATCAAACGCTGAAATATAATAAACACGTAAACTGCGCTATACATATGGAAGTAGTGTTGCCAACATGCAACAAGATGGTATTATATTCCATACTGTTCATATAATTTTGTCCATATCCTATAGCTAAGGGGCGTATATTTAAGGCAATCCTCTTAACCCTAATCTTAGCATGTTTCTTATAACTTGTGGAAATGTTAAAAATTTTGTTGTTTCTTTTTTTGTACTTTAAATTCATCTCTATATCCACAATATCCATATATACGCACAAGCAATATGTTTGTGGAAATGCAATATGAAATTTAAAATTCGTGAACAAAAATTAAAATCTAATTAAACGAAAATTTTGGGTAATTAAATAGAAATCTAATCTGTATGATTTTTTCTCTTTTTTTTACAAGCAGTGAATCCAAAAGAAAGCGTGTTGATAGCATATCGACAGTTGCTTCATCAGCTATCGCAAGTCCTCAGCAAATTTTATCTGTTAGCAGTAGTAACAGCGATGGCAGCAACAATAATAACAGCGGCAATAGTAGTAGCGTGAGCAGTACTAAGAATTTTCCAACTAGCTCTGCCAACAGCAGTGTATCCGCTATATTGATGACAACGTCGAATACAAGTGCCAACTTTACCGCCAGTGTTACAACAGAATCAGCCACCTCAACAACCTTTACTGGCAATATGTCTTCATCTATAGTAACATCAAATACCACTTTATTTGGAAACAATGACGGCAATGCAATCGACGGTAAAGGTAAGTCAACAACATATATAAACCGAATCTTCCTTTAGGCGCCACTATTTATAAAGTTTCTAAAGGAAAACGTTGTTGATAACATTAATCACTAATTGGCTTGAATATAGAAGTGTTTATAATCTTTCTTCTTTCCTTAATTCTGAAACCACTTATTGTGAAGCACGTGAATTGCCTTTAACACTAAACCTACCGGCATTTCATGTATACCTAATTCTACCATGAGCGGTCAAATGACCACATATGTAAAAACATATGTATCTTAGCAAAGTAGATAGTAAACAAAATATTTTTCTGATGTTACAATAAAAACTCGTTCCCCGCTTTTCGATGTTGTATGTTTTATTTACTTTTTATGCGTTTTCATCACATTTTGTACAAATTACAGCATTTTGTATTGCACATTTTCCACATACGCATTTTTTACATTTTATACAAATTTTGTTTGTTTTATTGACTTTACAATATCTTATTTGACAAGATCTGCGTTCAGAAGAAACAGTATTCCTATTTATTATTGTTTTTGATGAGCATTTTTTGCTTATCTGTTTCTCTTTCTGATATTCGGTCCCAAGTTCTTCTGCAAATTGAAATAAAAACTCTTGCCTCGACATTTCCTCACCCCTCGTTTCGTTATATAAAATCCAAGCATTTATCCCGGCTAAATCTAAGATATTGGAAAATACCTGTAAGGGCCATTTTTGACATTTAGATTTTACACTTTATTTTCTGGCCATTTGATCGGTTACATCTACACCAAATTTCATGCTATTGTAAAATCTAATTGTATCTAGTATACGGGTGTCATTTTTTTCAATTTCAACGGATGAATACATTGAACTAAGTATCAATACCTTTTTATTGGGTTTAGCTTTATAAATTGTAAGAATAAAGTCTTTCGATTTGTATAATATTGTTGAGAAGCGTATCATACTATCCTTTGCCTGTCTGGCTAATTTTGGTAGCTCTTTTTATTTCTTCGGATAGTTCCAACAAGCGTAGTTCTTTTTGCTAGAAGTTTACTCGCTAGTGACGCGCTTCCTTGAAAATATTATAAATCGATGTTCTTCCATTGTTAGACCCTTCTTTTATTTTTTTCCAAACAGTTCCGTTCATAGCAGTTTCAATCTCTTCCTCATTTTCACTTTCGGAACTAACTATAAATCTCATTCTTTTTCGTACTCTTCGTATATTCAAAATATTCTCTTCGTCCGTATCGCTGTCAAATGAGTCAAAATAATTTTTTGTAGTATCATCATCAATATCGTAAACTTCTTGATCATCTTCCGAACAATACTTGTCGATATTTTTTTATTTTGCCGAATAAATAGATATTCCTCGAATGTCTTGACATTTTGTGGGATGAATAAACAAATGACAAAGTAAAAATTAAATATAAAAATATAAATCAAACGGGGCAAAAAACAGTACTAAGTCATATCACGAAATATTGGTGGCTCTGTTGACTTTGTCGAAATTATCACTTATACCACGTAATAATTTTTATTATAATATAATTATAATTTCTATTATACACTGAAATTTTGATGCTCTCTGGTCGTATCGCAAGATCGTATTGTCGTACAAAAAACGCTATGTCCTTTGTAACAATAACAACGAAAACGCCATGCATGGATTGTAACCGCACATTTGTCTACCATGTAGACACATTGATTAGATTGTAGATTGTCTACAATTATATCGTAGACTCGTAAAACAATTTCAAGAATGTGATTATCGAAGAATATAGTCGTAAATAACATAAATTTTTCATACGGCCAAATGACCGTTCGTGGTAGACTAGACATGGTATAATTTGTTTGCAGAAAATACACAATAAAAAAAGTTGTAAATTTAGGTATGTATATTTTAGGAAAACTCAATAAGCTACATGATGATACAGTAACGTTGTATGCGAATAATTTTAAACGAAATTTTAAAAACGGTCATTTGACCGCGCATGGTAGGTTTAGTGTTAATGAGATGATGTTAATGAGATGCTGCGAACTCTTGTAAATTATTTTTTGTACACAAGGGTTTCGTTTCAGTTGCCGTAAAAAAATTGTTGGCAATTATCACAATTAATATACCTGGAGTATCGTTACATAATTTATATTAACTTGCTCTTGGTAGGCAACATAGGCAGGAACGTAAACAAGAAATTACTTTCTACGTAGACCAAGCTTTTTAATGTCCGTCACTTGCGTGGCTCTCTCTCTCATCAATAAATAAACTTTAAAACTAAACGGAGAGTGGTTCATCAAAACGAGACAACTCTAAATTTAATTGCAAAAATCCTATTATATAAAAATAGCATAACGTATATACCCACACATACGCAAAATTTAATCTATTATCGTAACATTATATACTGAAATTGTAACATACACAGAACTATTTTACCCCAAAATGACAAATGCGTAGTATAATTTAGCTAAAGAGCAATACATATTAAATAAGATGCTTGCTTTACCAAAGTAATGGAAAAGTTACTCTCGTCAATGGTTTGATCTGTTTAAATATATTTTAGATTATCGCGTTTGATTTACAAATATCATTTCAGATTTTTGATGCCAAATTATGATGGCTTTCTATCTGTACTTTCGCTTTTTGGGGATTTCCACTGTGGTTATATATATATATATATATATATATATTTCCGAAGTGATTTTTTTTGACAGAAAACATATCAACACATAGAAGACATATTATATTTTCCAATGGATAGGGTCTCAATCTTACGGTTTCAGAAGGGATCATCGGTGGGCACGGCTAATTCTCCCGTTAATAAACATTGTAAAATTTCCTTTATGCATATTGCTATGTTACAAACGCACTATGAAAGTGGCAAGTCTTTCTGTAGTAGGTATGAAAAGATGTAATTGCTTCAACATTCTTTTTATTTTCTCGTTTTGGTGGATATACCAATATTACTATGTATAATTTTTCATTTTTTGAGGAAAATTTATATTTAATGTAAAATTGTTTTTTTTTTTTTGCAAAAATTTGTCGGGTGCTCTATGATAGCCCGGCTACTGTCATCTTTTGAATGTCTCAATGAATAATTGATGGGTTATAAAGCAGAAACATAACGAAAAAAAAAATTAAAAAAGGAGAACAACAACAGTATTTATATAAGGCCCCTTAAGCTCTGGCAAGTACTCTTACTCCGTTCGTTACCGAATGCTGATGATGAAATTTTACAAACGGTGGGTGGATGCGCTGGTCAAATGGGCGTATGGTTGAATTGACAAAAGGGTTTACACTATACATACATAAACACCTGGCTCTGTTCTATTACAGTGGATTCGTTCGTTTGTTGCTCTGTTTTTTCTCCTGCTCATACCACGTTTCGGTGCTTGAGAATATGTTTGAGTTTGTTTCGTTCATTTGTCTCCCTAGTGAGTTAATTAAACTCAATTAAATTAATTTTTTCGTTGTTGTTGGTGTGCATGCCTGTCATTTCTGATGATGTTTTTACGCTTTTTGCTGCCTGAGTTTTTTCTGCTGATTTTTTATTGTGATTTTTAAAAAAAAATTTTTTAATTTATTAATATTAAAACAAACACTTTGTCATTTTGTTAATATAATGAGAATTATATTAATGCTGACTTTTCAAATACACACGGGTATCCTTTCGGTAACATGCCAATTAGCTTTTTTTAAGAAACATTTAAAAAAATTCAATAAAAGCATTCTTTCTCTTAAACAACTGAAATTTCCACCAAAAATTTCGACAAACCAGATTATTGCAAACAACTTTTAAGTTTGCTAGTAGAATCAAAGCAAGAAAAAAACGATATGCGCTTTTTATATATTGGAGTAGAAAAAAATTAAAGTTGTAATGTTGTCGCTGACTTTGTTATTGCAGAGATTTGAATTATTGCTATTTTTTGCTAAGAAACACATTCAAGATACATTTGCGATATATCTAAGATAATGTCGATCCGCACTTGGTCCACGTAACTGCAAAATTCATATTGTGTTTTGTTAGGGGAAATATTTTCACCCCTTTCAAAGGTTTTTTTCGTCTTACCCTAAACTGTGTTCAAAATTGGAAAATCGCGCATAAAATGACGAAAACTTAATTCATTTATCTCAGGGCAATCTTCGGCATCTCAAAAGCTCGTTTTGCGTAATGAGGCAATTGGAGCTACCTCGCAGAGGACAAAAACTTCGACGTATTAGTATCAGTAAATCATCACCTCTATCTGCTGTTATGGGTTTAGTAAAGATTTTCAAATCGCATTGACCTGATATCAAAGGGGTCTTTGTACTTTTTTTCATCCTGGTAAATTGCTTTAACAAATAAGAATGGGAATTCCATCTGTGAAATAATTTAAATTACAAATTTAGAGAACCTCAAACATTAATTTCTTACTTTAAATGTTAAGAAGCCTCAGAATGTCCTCTAAATGTAAAATTGTGATAGTTTGTGACATTTAGAGCTTCATTGAACAATTAATTTTTAATTAATAACATAAATTTTCAATCCAAGACACACTCCATTTAATATTGTGCTTATAATTCCACTCAGAGGTTCGAGGTACGCTTATTATGTGACTCTGTTCGTAATATTAATCAATTTTTCCCATGATGCGTGCATATTTTAAATGGCTTGTGTCCCTAAATCATATCTCTCCTTCTGCAAGACCTCCTAGAAGGATACGGTAGGTTTACGTCATAGTAGGATATGTCAATGCTCGGCATATAAATATGGCTATAGAAAATAAAAAAGGTGTGAAGCGCAGTCCCAGAAAAAAAAACAAAAATACTTATGGCTTGTATAGGATATTGAAATTCACACAAGTCATATATAAACACAGCTTCTTAACATGCAATTATTTTTTTATTGAAATTTGTCCCGTTTGAAGTACATAACAAACACTTTGTTTGTAATAAAATGCAAGCCCATCATTAATTGAGAAAATTATCTTAGCAAATTTAATGTACACTGCACTATTATATGCAAGATGTAATAAACGATTCCTTTCATTATAATTATTTTGATTTTTTATTTAAATTTATGCATCGTTTTAGTCTAGATACATATTTGTCTATATTTTCTAAGGAGAAATGTCGATATGCAAGCGTTTTTGATTATTTTGATATCATTGTTAATTTTTAAAAACGATCTAAAGTTTGCTTTCGCACGGATTCCTTTTTGGAATGATTCGTTCAAATGGTGGTGCTGGCGTTATCTCTCTCAGTGATAGGCGTATCATCGTCCTTTGTTGTTGTAGACGCTGCTGCTGAGCATGGTAACGCATTAACAGAATTAGAATTGTTTCTTAAATTGCTAGTGTTTGCTACTGACGATGTTTGAGCTTCTTCGTCGGGATGGCACATCTTCCGATGTTTATGAACAAAGTAATAACTGGGAAATTTGCTACCACACGTTTTGCATGGATAGTATTGTACATTCATGTCAAGAGGTCGTACTTCACGTCTCAGGAATTCCGAATTTTCTAACGTTCCCAATTTTTGTTGATGATGATAATGTTGTTGCTCGGGTGATAAATGCAGATTTCTGGGTTCATTTCGTAAGGGTAGGGATCGACTATTGTTATTGTTTAACATTTTTGTTGTATCTTTAATTAAGTCATTATTGCTGGTTTTATTGTTTCTCTCTGAAGATTGGGATTCTCTCTGATCAGTAGCACACGATGCCTGCAACGTTAATGGGTTTAAGTGCCGTTTTGCGTGCTTCTGATAACAATATTGAGATTTGAAAGTATGGTTGCAATATACGCATACGAAAACATCATTCTGCAGTTTACGATTTAAAACTGATGCTTTGCCACTACCGCTAGAAGTTTCACTATTTTCAGATTCTTCTCGATGATGAAGATGGTGATGCTGTTGACTAATTGTTTTGGCCATTTGCTGATGGAAAGACAATGAAACACTCTGAAGTGAACGTTCATGGTATGGTTGAGCGCCGATATCAGCAGCGCCGGATGTTCGAGTCGAAAGATCTGGTTTTTGAACATAGGCGGTATTAAGTATACGTTTGAAACGTACTGGCCCATCACAACTGGCTACATCAACAATAACCTTATTGGTTTCAGCAGTATCGAGCTGGGAGGCTGGTATGGGTGCTTTAGCAATTTGCAACCCTGAAGAGGAATAGTTTTTTTTTAGATGTTTATTTCGCTGACGTCTATCATATTTATAGTTTTTCCTATTATGAATGACCGTTAAGCGATCTGTTGTATGTTTATTCCTTTTTTTGCCTTTGTCGATGTCATTAATTGATCGGGATAAATTTGTTTTAATACTTCTTTTTAAATTTAACTTTTGCACCTTCATTTCTGTAATATCTGTTTCCGAATTGCTGTCAATGAAAACGTCTTCATCCTCTCCATCAGGATTAATGGCTTTTAAGGATTGTTTATCAATTTCATCTACTTCTATGTCTTCATCGCCATCTTTATCGTTGCTGTCATTTATAGTCGGCGAATGATGGCCAACAGACTTATCGTCCAATTGTGATGATATAAAGGAACTCATTGTTAGCCGTACTGGTAAACCCACAGTCATCGGATGTGTGTTTAAGGGTAAAAACCCAAAGCTTGTGATGGACGGCTTACTGGCGATTGGCCTTATAATTTTACCATTGTTTACAATATTATTGTATAGAGTAGATGAAGGGGGGTTGGCCGTCATACTAGGCGGTAAATTGTTAGTGGATACTGGAAAATAATCTTCCCTCTGCACCCGTGCCAAATATGATCTAGAAAAGGAATGGGAGTTTTGGAAATTGTTTTTCATTTGTTTTTTTAATATTTACGCATGCAAAAACGAATTTTCACAATATGTCTGTAACTTTTAATCTAGGTTAACGCACCTACAAATTTCCAAAGCTCTAGGCATATGCAAAACGTGCGTAGCCAAAAGAATACCGAAAATATTTTCAACATTTAAATCTAAATACCCCGTGTACATGTAGCTTAGCAAAGGAGCGAATTGCTCCGGTGTTACATTATTTAAATACAAAACAATGTCGGTAGAGCTATGAGTGTGCTCGTCCAAACGTATGGCTGAACGTAAATATCCACTGTGTAAACCCAAAACTACACTATGGGCTACAAAACGAACTAGTGATGGTCCTGAACCAACTTCCAAAATCACATTTGGGGTTGAGGATATAATATTAGTATGTAAAGGTGATAAATTATTTGTATTTGATCGACCAGGTGTAATTGCGAAATGTATGTTATCCACCGATGGATGAGCAGACGAATTAGACGTAGAATTAAAAGTTGTGCTAGCAGCGCCACTAGTCCCTGTTAACCAATTAGTAAACATTTTTTATCTGAACTTGTATATTTTTAACAATTCCTTAATTTTTACATCCGAACATGAATTTTTAGAGGCCGTTTTTATACTTGTTTACCGTTCGATAAATCACTTACAACTGACTTCGTTCAATCATACCTTTATGCTTATTTATACAATCGTATTCTCACTCAGGATGTAGCAATGAAATTTTTCTATGAACACTTTATTTTTCATTCCTGTTTTAATGAATGGCTAATTGATAATGTCCTTTGAACATATCAGCGTCGTGAAACAAGGTACAGATGAAACTTGAAACGTTAATTTAAGTGAATGTTGACAAATGCGAATATTCTCTGCATTTTGTCTGGAATTCTCTCCACTTTAGTCTTTGGCACAATAATAGCCGCGAAAATTTTATTTTAAGAAAAAAAAAATTCATAAAATAATTGAAGCTTTAACCTATCGCACAAGTCGAAATTGAATAAGAAAAAAATACCAAAAAAATAGAAAATTATGTTCAACTGGCGTCGAATTTTCTATACCCACGACCCTTATATTTATATAGAATAAGCAAATATTTATTGTTGAACTTTATGAGTAACCAGCAAAATATCTATTGTTTATTGCTTTCGAAAACAGAGGCGCTCTCATTTTATGCTGTACTGTGGGCGTACTCTTTGCCCGATTTGGTCCATTTATAATAGCACACTACGTGCAGGAACACCAAATTTGAAGCTGATTATTTCATTTTTGCAAACAGGAGAGTGTTTACCACAGACATTACACAGAAAAAAAAATACACAGACAGACGGACGTACTTAAATAGCTTCAAAATTTGAGGCTGACCAAGACTATATATAATTTAGGGAATCTCTGTGGCTTCCTTGTAGATGTTGAACAAATAAATATAGCCTCATGCTTCTATATTATAATTCAGCCCTGTCCGTCCTTCTATATGTCTGTTTGTGTAATGTCTGTGGTAAACATTCTCCTGGTTGCAAAAATGGAGCTGTTTGTTTCAAATTTGGAAAAAGTATTGGAAATTATCGCAAGCAAGTTAATATCGACAATCGGTGAAAACAGTCAAAGCACATGCCCATGGCGCGTGTACTGAGAACACCTTTACTTTTAAAGGCAAATAAACTACGGTCTTTACTCATTACTCTTATATTAAAATAGGTTTTGTGATCAAAATTTTTTCTAATTAGTATTGAAGTTTCATTTTTTAATGCGTATTTTTTTTTTTTAAGAATTATTGTACAAAGAAAAAAACATAATTGTTTTATTTGGTTGAAATTCGAGATGACCTCAATAAACGTTTTTACCAAAATTTAAACCAATATCTACAAAATATATCTTATATATAAAATTTATATACAACTTTTATATACAAAATTGCGAGGTTCAAAGTTAATCCTTAGCCATTGGCATATGGGCGAAGCCTCAGGTTATTTTTCTATGAATAAGCTTTCCAATTAGAATCGACCAAATGGTTTAAGCGTATTCAAATTTTCCACATTCATGTAGTCTACGAAAACAATATTTTTCACCGCTTTTTGTCAAAAAATGTTAAAAATATGAAATTTTGTCGTACAACAGCTGTTTCGAAATGAGGTCTCATGTGACCCGATTCAAAGTATTTTCAATAGCTTCGACCTAGCGTCAGAAAAATGTCAGTGTACAAACTTTCGTTAAAATATTATGACTTGTAAGATGAAGGCAAAAATACATCGACAGACATGTCTAAATCGATACGGAAGATGAATCCATTAGCACAATAAAGGGTGACATGTCCTTCTGACTGAAGCAAATATATGAAAAAACTTTATATATCCTTGCACGCATTTACTCAAATCTAAAAAGAGACAGAATTAATGCATCCAATATTTAACCAAACTAATATGGAACATCTAGAAAGAAAAGCGGCAAAATTTCGATTGCAGCATTGACTTACTGTAGCAAACATCGGTTTACAATTTCACACGAGTTTAATACTCGTTAATCGCTAAGCAAAAATTGGATGTAAAAGTAAATCCGACTGTCTATCTGACATATCTACAAGTAGCAAGAGCCGTGTATTTCTGCAGACGGTCTATGTGCGGAATTTTTTCACGACTCTCGTGGCTATTGTGTTCAATTGGTTAAACTACAGTTTGCGCTTCCAATTATATGTCCATGCATCGATATCCTACACATGTGCCCATGTTAGTGAAATTTAACACTCAAAAACACACCGAGGTGAGAATGGTTTAAAGGAAGAAAGTGAGTTAACAAGTGGTTTATGGTCTTATGGCTTCGGCTAAGCCTAAAATTTTACTAGTAATATTTGTCCGTTTAACTATTTTGATTAAAGCTGATTGGATTTATTATTGGATTTTTAATTTTTTGCTAAATATTTATATGAAAAGTTTTACATTGGTCTTTATCTATTAAAATTTAAATGTTCACTTTGAGAGTTTTTAGTAAACTTTTGCTTCTTTGTTTTGTTGATTTGTTATGCACAAGGATGGATGAATACAAAATAGAAAACTAGCAAAATAAGTATTTATGTTGGCGGAAAATATTTCGATTTGTATAACAAATTTAGTTTAGGGAGGCACACCGATTCAAAGCACCAATCTAAAATAGTAGGAGAGTCTTGCGTCATCTGCAAACTTTAATCCAAAGACTCGTTTGTGTTAATGAATACATCCTGTTCTTTACTGACAAGTTGGTAGAATTTATACCAAAAACCAACCAAGCCGTGTTTGCTTTAAATTTTTACGCTGGAGGAATGAGGGAACAATTACTTCAGCTTCCGGTTATATGTTATTTTTTAAATAATTAACTGCTTCTGTAGTGCTTAACATTTAAATATCATTTTTCATTATATATAAAATATTTATTAATGGTAAAACGCAAACCCAAAAATTGTGCATTTTCTTTTGGCGTTCAATGTATGTATGCGCAGAGTACGTTTTCATTCTAATATTTTGTCTTTCTTTACTCTTAACATTTGTTTCATCTCATTCGTTTCACATTTTCACTCTTAAAACGTAGCTCTCACTTCATCACTAGCACGTGCTTTGCATTCAATATTATCTTAATTTTGCACCAAATTACTCATATTTCTAATTGAGGAAATTTATGAATTATTGAAAAACCGCATAAATCTCTTGAATCAAAACTCATAGAATGTAAATGCTTTACGTGCTTTCAATGACAAGGGCTTTGTGCTTTCTAGGAAGAGATGTCCCGTAATATTTCTCTTTCTTGTATGCAATTTCATTTATTTACATTTCGCTCTGTTCGGCATTTTTGTTTTGTTATCATCCCTTCGTGTGTAGTTGCTTTTCTTTGTAACGGAGGTATTCACTGCGTTAATCTGGCGCTGCAATATTATCAATTTCATTGTGAAAGCAACAAATCTCTAGGGCCGGTTATTATTACCTTTATTGTTGATTATTAACGCAATAATTGTAGTTGTGTTATGTGAGAAAGAAAATCAGTCCAGGGAATCTATTTCTTTCTTTTTATGTTTATATTAACTTTTCAAAGATTCGACTTTTACAAATATTGTCATTTTGTTTGTAATACTTAACCAGAACTAATTTATGATGTATTCATTTACCCTTGGACGAATTTATGAACTGCACGAAGTATTACTGTACTGGTGTACTATGGCGGTGTTATATATAGTATTAGTTTCTAAAAACGAACAACACTTTTTTTCTATACTCAAACGCACGTACCGATCCTACTAAAACAGTCGAGCGAGAAAAGAAACTTTACAACCAATTAAAAGATTGAAGAATTGATCTGCCCATTGTGTTCCGCATTTTTCTTTTTTAGATTGAAAATGAAGAGGCATACGTCATTTTTGAACAGAGTAAATCGAAATTTAAATGCACCAAAACTTGTGTCTCCCTTCTTTTCTCTTCTTATTTGGCTGCAAGTAAGATAGACGTTCTCTGCATGTATTTCTTAAAAGAAGGGGAAGGTCTACAGCTGACCATGAACCATGTTGAGCAAAGTAAAATCGTCTTAAGGCACATATTACTCGAAATACAATTTTCAGAATGTTTTGCTAGTTGTATCTACTATGTAGGTACTTAAGCTACTTTTAGGGACTGATTGCGACCATATTCAAGCTTGATTAGTATCATTTAGACAAGTGATAGCGTCTACAAAAAGTAAAACCAGAAACAATTAAATGAGAAGATGTTCCAACATTTTGTTCAGAATTCAAGTTAGGAGATCATTACGGGCTTTTTCTGTTAATAACAAAAGCAATTAGTAGCCATTTGACAGCTAGCTTGTTCTTTCATTCTCATCATTTGTATGGCCAAAAATTCTGTCAATAGTTTTTTAATATGACGTCTCTCAAATGTCCGCAAATCAGGGTTATATACAATTCTGTTTTTAAGTGAATATCTGCTATGGTATACATAAAGTGTGAATCTACCAAAAAAAAATAACTAGTAGGTATTCACCGTTTATTTGATATTGGAGAATTTTAAATTTTATATTTCCTAATTGCTTCATCAATAAATTTCAATAAAAATATACTATGAATATTCTAGATTATTGTAGAATATTCTAGAATGCATTCTACAATACAATAACACATAATATAATGTGGAAAGCTACAGAAATATTGTTATTATTATTATGTAAATTTAGCCAGAGAATAAATTCTAAGACTAAAGTCTTAAACCACTAGCATCTAAGGCTTTCGGCTTTTATTTTTTTATTAATAATATTATTATTATTATTATTAAAAATTCTATACCGCACTTGAGATTTGAACCCACGACCATTGAATTGCTGGTCGAGACTTTTGCCTACTCGGCCACTCAGGCAGATACAGAAATATCTCAAATCTATATGTAAGCAAATAAAATTAGTATATATACAAATAATAAGCAAATACAACATAATTTCTTTTAAAAAAACTACTCGGTATTTCTTGATATGGAAATTTTTACCGAAGTTCATTGAAGCATTTGATTTCTTCAAAGTAAAATAAACGATGAAAAGAGAAAAAATTATATTTGCTACATACAAACGTAATGTTTTGTTGTTCTCGTACATACACACTTACATAGGTGCACAGAAAAATAAGTGGGAGGTATATTTTTCAGTTCTATATCAAAGAAATTGTAAAAGGTAGCTGCCATAAAACCCATGCAACGATTTTACATGCCGCAATACTATTTAAAATTAATTCGGGGAATCCCATGTGAGCTAGTTGCCCAAGTAAAAAGTTGTATTTGTTGCTTTAGTAGCTTTTTCAGTTAGACAGTGAACTAAGTGCCTCCTTCGTAAAGTTGTGAAGAGTAAATTGCTTTGTAATATTTTTCTGTAAAAGCGGATCATAAAGGTAAATCTTGTTTCTTTAGAAGAAAATGTAATATGAATTCATTCTTATAATAATATTAGATGTGACGAGCACATCATCGTGGAGAAAAAGGAGTATGATTAGTTCATTAACATTAAAATCAGCGAAAAGCGTACAAATTTATTACTGCAGCACTAGGTTGATTACAACACTTGATCGCGGATGCTTTAAATCCCCAAAAGAAGTACTGAGAGACGCGAAGCTTTCTGCTTCCGATAATCGCAGGACAATTTTAATAAAGCGAGATCCCTTCAAGTCGTCTAGAACAATTGGCAATGAAATTGGGAATTATGTATCATCCCGAACTATTCGTTGACGATTATAAAGTGCCAATCTACCAGGAGCTCACAAAGCTCATTTGCTTAGAAAAGTTAATTTAGAGAAGAGGAAAGACTTTGCTTTAGCAAATGCTGATGCAGACCAGAAGGCGAAAAAAAGAATTTGTTCCGTAATGATGCGAAAAGAAATGTACGTCGGCCAAAAGAAAAAAGTCTACACTAGATTTACTGAAACAACAGTGAAGTATGACGGAGGAAATCTTATGGTGTGAGGTTGCTTTCCTGGAAGCGTATCGAATTAATACATCTCGTAGAAACCACTCTCGGTAGATTTGTTTATAAAACCTTGTTGGAAACTGTAATGCCACCGTATTTCAGCAGGATAATAGTCCGCAATATTCATCCAACTTGATGAAAGCGTGTTTCCGGTAGGGTAGCTTAGATGTCATTAAATAGCCAAGTCAGCCTCCCGACTTACTGAGAATCCTTGGGGAGGTTTGGAGTCAAGTTTCCTGTAGCATTAAAAATATTATGAAAAAATATTCAAAAACCATGGTATAATATCCCAGTAGAGACCTCCTGTAAATTAACTACATCTATGCCTAAAGGAATCAAAGCTGCTATTGATTGTTTGAATTATTTTCTATAAAAATGGTTACTTTTAAGTACAAAATATTGCGTCGTTTTCAAGATTTTGTATATTTTACTTTCCACATCTGATATTTTTAACTGAATCTTTTTCAAGTTTTTGTTTCCACTTAACTTATTACTCTAAAACTATTTTTAAATACCGAAATGTTCCTTTTTTGTAAATAAACAATAAAAATAATATGTAATAAGCGGAAGTGGGAGCAGAATAGCCCCAATCAACATAAAACAACACGCTTATGCTTTGCAATCAATTTTTGCCCACGCGAATGGCGAAAATGAAAGAACAAGCAGTCAAGTTGCTGCTAATTCATAGCTATGCTACTGTTATTGATAACATAAAGACAAAAAGTATGTAATGATCTCCTAGTTTGAATTTTGAACAGAACGTTGGACCATCTTGTCATTTAGGTGTCTCTGGTTAAACGTTATCGGTGACCAGTAGAAGAGACGTACGCTATTGAATTGAGCTGTTAAAGGCTACTGACCCCAAAAAATTAATTTCTTTGTATTCCCTGTTAAGTGATTGAAATGTCAATGGTATTAACAAGACAATAATACCAATTACAGCGACAAGGAAAATACGAACATGTTTGCTTGTGTCCCCCAAATCCATGCATAAATGTTGTTAAGTCTTGCTTTTCTGACCAAGAAAAAAACAAACGCTAAATATATGCCACCGCAATTCCAACAGCAACAGCAAAGTATAAGTACCACTAAGCACTTACTCTAAAAACCCAAGCACACTTATGCTTTTATACGTAGATATGCATATTCATTGTTATATATGTGGAAGCGATATGACCATTTCCATTTTTGGCAATATCTTTGAAATGTTTACCATTAAATATTAGATGTATATGTATGTAGACGCTGGTAGGTAGGTATGTAGGTATGTATAGTATAGTGGAATCAAAAAATGTATTCACTTTCATATTGTAATCGGGTAAAGTGGAGATTAGTAACATTGTATTGTTGTTGTTATTGCGATTGGCGGTAAAAAGAGGCAGGTATGGAGTAAGCGTGGATACAATATGAATTCATGTGCTGTAATGTTGCACTGTTGTGTCGTCAGCCGTGTCCCATTGTGACTTTATGCAATTTTTAACAAAATTAAAATTACCGTAGTTGTTGGAGTTTGCGTGCAGGAAAAGTTTATATTGTTTGGTTTTGGCAAGTTCTTCTCCTATAGGCTCCTATAGGCCTCAATAACTATCAATACTGCATGTATTGTTTAGTAGAGCCTTGTATGTGCTTTTTGCACGTCCATGTCCATGCATGGTTAATATTACTAAACTTCAAGCCAAAATTGTTGCATTCAAATTTTGCTACAAAAAATATTTTGTACATTTGTGCGATCCTTAAAATTGTTTGAAGAAAACCTCAAATTTAGAAAGTAAGAAAGTATGATAAAATACTTCTTTATATTCACATGTAGTTTCTGCCCGAATGCTCGATAACCTGATCTAACTAAAGTCTTTATTCAAACTTCGTCAATTATACACATGTCACTAAAGTGTAAGCGTACGCCTGTGTGGGACATAAATATCAAACGTAAATCGCACAACCTTTAATCAGTAATTAAAAACAACTCAAGCTGATAAAAATCACAAAAAGACGATATATATATATATATATGTACAAATAAAAAGAGGATATCAATAAAAAAGGAACGTCAAAATAAAATACGAACATAAAACCACACCAAACAGTTTTAATATTAACAAGTACGAAAACCTTAAGACGAACTTTACATACCAGTCACGTAGAGTAAGCGCATTAAACATCAATCTTTTCTGTGGGAGTGTCCTTATGTTTACTGAAATTGTCTGTTCTTCTCCACCACTTTTCGAACATCTTTCAATAATTTCTAACTTATCAGTGAAAAGGTTTTACTCAACTTCATTCCTGATGAAACATGACTTATGAAAGTCAGCAAACGATATATGTACTAAGTTTTATCATTTGACCATTATTCGGATTTCTGATCGCTCATTAGTTATTTTTCAAAAATGTGTTTACTTTATATGGCCTTTCTCTGATTCATACTCCTGGGTATTACAAATGGGATGACAACATTTGTACATCTTCATGCATTTGTGGTCAGTGTAAAATCTATAAACGGGGTGGAAAAGCAGAATGGAGTATGAGGATAAATGGTGATTTTTTTCATTTCAGTGATCATAGAGAATTGGTTAACTTAAATAAAAATGCGATAACAAAGAAAGACACAGAAACATGCATAAAAATCTAACGGAAACTTACAGCTTTCAATTAAATCGTTAGCACCCCCAAGGTTAATTTACATAAAAGCCAGCCCAGATTAAATATAGAATATTTTGTAGGCTTTCGGCATTGTGCATCTGTAAAGCTGTCTGCATTAAAATATTATGTAAACAATGTACAATGTAAACGGAATAAATAAATCCTTCTAAAATCGATATGTACCGAATATACGCGTAGCATTCTGGGGTTCTTAGAGATTGTTGCCCCGTAATATGTCTTTTCAACAAATTTTGTTTCTGTCGTTTCAAGTTGTGTGTGTCAAAATACATCGGGCTTTCATTGACAAATAAGCACGGAGACAGGACAGTTGATTTCGCCAGAAAAATAAATTTGCTGTCAGTACATCATATACGAAAACCTTATATTTATTGCAAATAGATCAGAAAAAATAACAAGAAAACCCGAACATTTCGCAGAAGTCATACATAAATATTTCTTTTCGAATTTTTGTTTTAGGCATTGCAGTGCCTTTTGCAACGAAAATTTGAACAAAACAAAATAAAACGCTATTCGTCATGTGATGAATCGTTAGATTTATCAAATGAATAGAATTTCGTTTCAATCTCTTCCGTTGCTCAGTATTCATAAAAGAAGAAAGAAACAGATCAATTAATTGCATCCGAGAGAGAGAGAGAGAGAGAACGGTGCCTCTCGATACGTGTTTATACGAATCGTAAATATTAGTAAATACCTAACAGAAAAAGGTTTTCGAAAAACGAAGAGATTAAATCACTTCAATATTGATATGTGTTTGTATGTCACATTCTCCATCGAGAATATAAATATCTGTTTATGCTTCAAGTAAGAAGACAATATTTGATTCTTGTATTCAGGCTATGTCAAAAAACTTTTTATTGGTAGTGTCTCGTGAGCGAGTCCATATTTCATTCTGAAGTTTCTGATTTGCGAATTAACATAATATCAATATTTGAACCATTTCGGATAGATGTGCGCGATTCAACACGGTTTCAAGGTTGGCCTTTAAATAAAAACATTAAACGCCATACTTCAGTTCTCTTCTCATTTTCGACCTTGACAATTTCAAAAGTGAACGAATCGAATGATAACATTAGTATATTTCATTCTTTGCTAATGGTTGTAAAAATGCTATCCAAGTATGAGGTTAAAGTAAAAATGATTACATGCAATTAAAAACATTTTTTACATCAAGGCAAATATAATCCGTTCACATACTCTGTGTCAGTTCAAACAGCAGAGTTTGACGTTGCGATGTGTTTTATATTCATATAGACATTCAAATAACTATATGTAATAATTTATATGTAAATTTATGTAATCCTTCAGATGTGGAAATGTGAAAATGCGATATATATTTCAGTTCGAGTATCTTTACTTTCTATAAGAGTAATACACCTTCTTTGACAAAATACACTACTTCTACTTGATCACTTTAAATTTATTATTCTATTTGCAATGCTTAAAACACCCATCAAATGGTATCTAGTTCGACATGTTTTGAATTGAATAACAATTTGTTCGCTTTTCGTGGAAATTTTAAATTGTTTTATTGCTAATTAAGAGCTCGAAAGCTCGAAATTTTAAATAGCGTCGTCATCCAATACGTACTGTTATGAGTATACTGATGAAACTACTGGAACGCTAGTCTTCATACAACCAAAGAATTCACGTATCCTTACACTACAAAATTTATTTAATTAAAAAAATCGATCTATATACTGATTTCGGGACTTTTATCTTAAAAGAGGGCCACGCTTTAGCGACAACTTGCTTAAGTTGCTGTATTGAGAAGATTTAAAAAGTCAAGAGGGCGTCTTTTTGTTTGTTACGAATACAGCGGTAAAATTAATTTACGTAACGATGCAATACAATAATGATAAGGTATTTTCATCTCGTTTTTATCAAATCTTCAAAAACATTTACATTGGCATTAGTTTTCTTACGCTCAATATGTTGAGCAATTATCAAAATTAACACAGTTAGTGATAGTAAACAATTGAAGTCCAGTGAGAAAAC
>CCAG010011735.1:0-31742 GCA_001077435.1 Glossina morsitans morsitans | reverse complement strand
TGCTGATAAAATGGTTTCATGCTGACGGAGTTACCTTAAGGATCGTTCTCAAGGGATGCTCTTTAATTCCTGCTTTTCTCGCGCAATTTCTATATATCTGTCTGGCGTTACTCAGGGAAACAAACCATCTTAGACCCACTCTTTTCTCTCTATTCGAAATGATCACCTGGTCGGAAATGAACGGCATGCCGTTGAATTTAAAGCAATGTAAGAAATTATCATTGCCGTGGGAAAGCTTGCTGACTACGTCACGCGTAATTCGTAACTACGTTCTGGAGAGTGCAGCGTGCCTTAAAGACTTAGGAATCATCCTTGACTCTAAGCTCAGTTTCATATTCCAAACTCTGTAAATAAAGCTAAATCTCTTCTGGGTTTCATTAAAAGATGGTCTAACGATCATATTGGGAAAAGCTTGCATACGTCCTTGTTTAAAGCAGTCCTAGAATATCCAATTGTGGTGTGGCTATGAACACTACGTGGAACTTATTGAGCCCTTCTAACGTCAATTTTTGCTTTTTTCGTTGCGCAGCTTGGCTGGGTATCCACCAGCCGCGCTACTCCCTCATGAGAATAAGTTAAAGCTCATTAATTTACTGTCGCTTCGGACCAGGAGGAAAATGTTGCAAAACGTTGTTGTTACTTATGAAGAGTTAATGAAGAGTGCTTTTTCTGACCCGGTATTGTTGGGTCATATTTCTTTCAACGTTTCGTCTAGGCTTCTGAGGCAGCCCGTTCCTTTGCGTCGAACAACACGGTCGTACTAATTATACTTTTTATTATTCATTTAGTGTGTTATGTGTAATTGTAGATGAGAATTACAACACCTTGAATCCGTTCTCTTGTTCTTACAATGTAATAAAAAGAAAATGTGTTTACTCGATACTCCACACTTTAAGGTAAATAAAATAAATATTGTTCTTTACGCAGTGCATGAGTTTCAAGACCGGTGGAATTTACTATTTGTGCCTTTATTATGACGTAGTTTTCCCTATTAATTTTTAATTTTTGTTATCCTCTTTTGTAACAGTGGCTGATAAGTATGCTTTGTAGCTTAAATCAATAAATAAAAACATGTCTCTCTAATGAATTCATGTAAAGTGTTGGGTACCTTCTGCTCAAGTTTTTATACCCTTTGTGGAATAAGGGCACATTAGACTCGTGCTGATGTATACAACACTCAGAAGGACTTAAGATAGATCCATCTGTTATTATGTCGATCGACTCCGAATCACTTCCTGACTCGATCTAAGCTTGTTGGCCCCGTTTGTCCGTTTTGTATTATTGACCTCAGCCCACATGTCGCAAGTTTCGAGATATTTTGATGAAATTTTGATGGTGCATCGACGTCTGTTGCCCCATTTGTGGGTTTTTACTCGTTACTCAGAAATTATAGAAACTACAAGGCTGAGGTTTTCCATATTTACTTTACGAAACACTCTACTCTTTATGCTCCAAAAAGGAAACAAGGATCTACACAAAGTTACAAATGATAAAATTTTGTTTTTTCACTTTTTTGAAGTTTTACACTTATTTGCCATAAAGCAAACAAGACAGAATGTTTAAAACTATTTTGAAAACTCCTCAGATGAAGTTATATTATGTGCCTAAAAATGGGTTAATGGGTTCTTAATAATACCAGCGATATGAGTATCAAAAAAGAGCTTGGGGAGTAGAATACGAAAAGCATAGTGGTGGGTACGCGAGATTCGACCACTGCCAAATGTAACTTTCTTGCTTGTTTATGGGTAGAAATCCATCTTTTACTTATATTTATTCTCCAAGTGCTTTTATTTGATACCCATATCGACGGGATTGTCGTGACGCTCGTGATATTTCGTTTAGATTTGACACGCCTAGTTTCTCGCAATCTACTCTCCAAGTCCTTTTACTTGGTATGCAACCGATTATACTACTCAGAAAAATTGATTCCTCCATCTTATGGGCTTCAGTATATTTATTTTAAAATTAACACTTTCTTAGACATACAACATATACTCATGTAGGAAAAGGTACATAAAAATTTTCAACATTTTGTCATGTTTATCATAAGCAGAAAAGATCGAAAAATGGAAATGGTGTGAGCGCTCCTCATTTCTTCCAATTTCGTACATAAATAGTACGATCCTCCATAAAGTAAATATAAAAAATTTCAGCCTCCAACCTTTTATAATCGACGAGTAATGAGCAAAAACATACAAAATTTCGCTTAGAGAAACGACGTTTCGTTCAGTTCACGCTTCATTGCGGAGGTGTGCTTTAACCAACTTGTCCCATTTTCAATACCTACCAACCTGTCTGCAGCAACTTCCAATGCTTGTGCCATATTGAACCCGCTAGTGTAATTTTTGCGACTGGACAGACGGACACGCTTAACTCGGTTTGGTGCTGATCAAAAATATATATACTTTGTTGAGTCTCTGAAGTTTCCTTCTGCTTCATGCTTCGAATAGATTAGAGGTATAGTCATTTCGACAAAACGCTTGCAACGCCTAGAAGGAAGCTCCAGAGACCCCATAAAGTAAATATCTACTTTATCGGCATCAATTTCTGAATCGATTTAACCATATCAGTCTGTCAGTCTGTTCGACTGTGTATTTCCTCTGGTACTCATTCTCTCGGTCGAAAAAATGAATATATAGGGTACATGTTTGGGAAAGAGTTTTCAAATGACGCAAACCAATCAAAGAACACGACTACAATCCCTACACGCGTATGCAAATAGAAAAAAATATAAAAAAATCATTCAATCAAAAGTGTGCAGTTGTAGATCATGAGAATCTTTTTCTATTTTTTGAGTCTAGTTTACGATAACAATTATGGGTATAAAAGATTCGATCACAATCGAATATAATTTTCTTACTTGTTTTCATCTCTTCCCCTTTAGCCTGAAGCATTAGCGCAGCGAAAGTGCTTGCTCCAGTGCAAATATTCTTTTCCATTTTATTTCATAGGCAGCTTTTTTGCTGGAAGATGACGGGTTTCGTCGAAACAGAATCGTACGCTCTACATTCGAAGCATAGCGAAGCAACAGAGAAAACTTTAAGAAAATCTATAGTGAATTCATAATCAAAACGAAAATCTTCATATCAAAATTTTAATGCCTTGCCGAAGCGATGGAAGCTTTTGAAACGCTCTTAGTCTTTTATCCACTCAACAATCGTCTGATGAAGCCACGCCCGCATGTAGTTGTTTTGAAATGCTTTTTAATGAACATAAGTAAGTTTTAAAAATATGTAATGGCGTCTTAGAGGTACTCTTGATGGCCTTGTAAACTTTTAGATAGTAACTTGTCAGTAAGGCTTTAATTGACATAGGCAGCCTTTTCTGAGCGTTTGGGGAAGAAGCGCGAATTTAAAAAAAAAAAAATTTACTTTAAGATATTTTGGAAGATCGAAAGCATCTATAAAGCTATAAAAAAATTGTTTTTTCTAAAGAGTTTACAGTAGAGCTGATCGCGTCGTCTTACCTACGTCCTACCGCTAACAACTTACCAAAAGAAAGCGCTTAAAACTACTGTTTCTAGGAACGTCTCTCTTAGTTACAGGGTGCACCAGTGAGAACTAAAAAAACTTACTGTCTGCTATTGTCAACCTTAGGCCTTTATTAATAACTGTCTTGCAGAAGGTGGATAAACTTTCCTGGGTCTAGGAAGCATATTTCCAAATTTTACAATCCAAAGGCAAATATATTGGTATGTCTGTCTATCTTGCTTTGTTGTTATCATTTTCGTGCTCATCAACGCTATTAACTTAATCATCCACTCTAGCTCTCAGTTTGCTCGTCTGCCTACGTAAATAAGGCAGAAATTGAAAACCAAGCACTTCCTTTGATCAACCCATGCATCCAAGTAAAAAAAAAAACTTCATTATAAAACGAAAGGTCTTTTATTATCGAAAAATGTTTTATCGAAACTTAATTATTTGCATCCACTCTCAGCCAAAAGGTAAACATAAACTTGGTTTGTATTTATTTATGATTGCTATTCTATTAAAAGTGTTTTTATATATTACCTGCAAATATTTGATCGAACTTTTTTTGTCTACATAACACTACAACAATACCAAGAACATGAGCAAAATGTTAAATTAATAAACGAATGTTGTTGTGCAAGTTGTATGTCACTATTAAATCATTATTAGTTTAATGTGAGCTAACACATAGCGCCCTGTACGAGTACTCCGATGCATTGAACGACTAGACTGCAATCGGCTTAAACTGCCTGATAACACATACTGTTGCTGCCACATTTACCGCAAACCGCAAAACTTTAGCGTAATTTAAACTAATGACCAAAAATTTGTCAGCAAAATTTAACCACAATTTATATATGAAAGAACAGAATTACAAATGCCCAGAATTACATGGACGGACAAACAGGCAGTCAGGCAGGCAGGCAGGCAACCAGATATACAAATACTAAGTGGCAAATTTTATGATAAAATATATACATGTATCCGTATATGTAAGGGTACTTGTACTACACACTTTATTACCATTGTAGTAAATGGTTTTAATTTTCCAAACCCGCATGCAGTGTCTAGGCTTAGTTCATTCATACACAGAACAACCATTGTTTTAGATAAAATATTTCGTTTTTTTCGCTTGTATAATACGCTCTGTCTTTGGCTGTGAACCTTGTTGTTCACAGTCAAAACTCTATGTGTACGTACACGGATTCCACCAAAAAAAAAAAAAAACAATACGTAAATAAATAAATAATAAATAAATAACAATGAACCAAAGCATTGTCCGCGTGTCTCGGGCGAATTTTACTTTGTTGCAAATAAAAGGTAAATGCTTACATATGTCTCGGTGTAAGTTATGACATGTTTATTAAGTTCTTGCTATTCTTTTTTTTGCAAAGAGAATAATTTTTTTTTTTATTTTTTTTTAAATGTCGTTATTATTCTTATTATTATACTTTCAAAATAATCCAATTGAGTGTAATTTTATGGACAAGCCGTGGAGGGTAATTGCTTTGTTCCAATCAAGCAGTGATGTTTATCTTCATTGACGCGCTTAAGTGCTTGGATTTGCTTTAATGCTTCTTAAGGAATCTCTACATTGATTTAAAGAAACTTGTTGTGTTGCTCAAGAATGCTGTCGAATTAGTTAAAATCATTCAGTATGATTCTGTGTATATTCACTTTCTATTGAAACAAGAGAATAAGCAGGTTAGAAAAAGTTACTAATAGTTACTAAGGCATTATGTGGGAAGTGATCCGTCATTTCTTCTTTGGGCCAAAACACCACACATGTACCATATTTTATCAAAATACTTTACAAATTGTGTTCTGAAGTTCGAGTACAAGAATAGAAGCCGGACAGATGGACGGACAAGCTGTGTGATCGGTATGATAAAATTTGGGTCTACCTCAAGTCCTTCTAGATGTTGGATGTAAAAGAACTAGGATGTACAAGAATGTAAAAGAACTTTTTATATAATTTATTATACTACCAATCAGCATATAAAGTATAAGTAAAAGTAACTCTAAGCTTCTTTGTAATTGCCTGCTTTTTATTAGCCATATTAAGTAAAGAAAACAATTCGAAGAAAATTGCTTTATGGACATGCGGTGGAAGTTTGTTTTATTGATGAATTGCTTTGTCAGAATCAAAAGTGATGCTTGTCCTCCTCGACGCGCTTAAAGGCTTGAAATTTCATGGATAAATTTTTAGAAACTTCTACATTGATTTAAAGAACTTTGCTGTTTTATGTTGCTGAAGAATACTATCGACTTAGTTAAATTCGTTCAGTATGTGTCTGTGCGTATGTTCTTTCTGTTACAAGGAGAACATCAGCAAGTTAGGAAAAACAAACAAAAACAAGTAAAAAAGAAAAAGAAGTTAGAAAGTAATATTCGGCCGGGGCGGTATCCCGCATACTCACCACTATGCTTTGCGCTTTCTACTCTCCAACTTCTTTTATTTGATGCCCATATCGCTGGTATTATTGAGAAAGAAGAAATCGCGGCGTCTACCGATTTCATTTTAGAATTAACCCATTTTTGGGCAGATAATATAATTTCCTTTCAGGACTGTTCAAAATAGTTTCAAACATTCTATCCTGTTTACCTTATGGTAAATAAGTGTAAAACTTCAAAAAAGCGAAAAACAAAATTTGATCATTTGCCTACATAAGGGCATGGCCCATTTTTTCCATTTTTGCACGTAAAGAGTAGACTGTTTCATAAAGTAAATGTGGATTTCTGGGAAACGAGCAAACACCTACAAATATTTGTTAAGAAAAACGGAGATGGGTTCAGTTTATGCTCCACTGCGGACTTCTATTCTAACCAATTTCGCCCATTTTCAATACCAGCCTGCGTTTAAAAACTTCCAACGTTCCTACCAAATTTGAAGTCGATATTTTCATTTTTGTGACCAGGAGAAAGCCAAAAACAAAAACCGCACAGACGGACAGACTTCGGTAAATCAAGTCAAAATTTATTACTGATCAAGAATATATATGCTTTGCAGGGTCTCTGAAGCTTCCTTTTGAGTGTTGTTGTGTACATTATGAAAAAAAAACCTAATAAGTACACTCCCACCTTACGGTGGTGGGTATAAAAACAACAGACACACGATACATTTACACTTTTATTCCACAAGAATACAAACAATCAGCCACATTCACACAATATTTAAAATTCTCTTCTTCTCTTCTTTCTTCTTTTTTTTAGTGTTTTTGGAATAACGGTACAAAAGATTCGGTTGCGGCCGAATATAATTTTCTTATTTGTTGCGATAGGAAAGTGGTCGAAACCTTTCGATGCCCGATTTTTGAAAATGGCATGCAGCACAACGTCACAAATTTTAACTTTTTTCACTCGCATTTTTAACAATAGCTTTAAAATAACACGCAACATTTAGTAAAACGTGCAAGCCCTGTTCCATAAGTTATATTAAAAACTTTCCCTTATAATCAAAAAATGCCTTTATTGTGGGCATAAAAAATTGTACTTTGCCTTTAAGTACTCGCTAATTACATAAAAATCCATATTTCTAAAAATCCTACGTATTTCACCAGCTAGCCGCGGGTACAAATTTGCATCAGCTACGCTGTGGGCTACAGGACCTCTTCAACAACATACGTGTTGATGCGCGGTGCTGACAATTTTTAATATTTTTTAAAAACAACCTTTTTCTTTAAATCGTTAAATAGATGCTCATCAACTTCCTCCAATATTATTATTCGATCACTTTTCCTTCCGTTTCAGCAAAAATGCTTTTTTATGGGCTCTCTAGCGTATTAGTAATAATAATAATTTAGCCAAAAATAAATATTTTCTTGACGAGGATAAACATACACAAAAACTTACAGCAAAAATATTCGCTTTTAAAAAGTTATACGTATCTTGAACCTGTACATTAGTTAATCTTAATAATCGTGCTTGGAATCAAGGGTCGTACAATGAATAAACACACATTAAAAAGACTATAGTGGGTCGCGGCTCATACCTAAGATGGACAAAGACACCTAAATAAAATCAGAAAGTGGATCTAAATCGATGGCTATAATAAAAGGTGGGTGTATCTCAAGTCTTTCTTAGTATCGGCAAGAACTTAACATACCCTTCTGCCATATTATAATAATGAAGATCGTACGGTTAGGGATGAGAAGTTTCAAAATTCTATAGTCATTTTAGAAAATTTCAAAGCGCTCATAGCAAACGATTGTGAGGAGCGAAAGTAAACAGAAATGCTTAAGTGTAGTAGAAAATACATACTGATCTATCTGTCTGCATATATACATAGAAACACTTTTTTGAATTCTCGGTTCATCCCGATTTTACTGGCAACAATGTACACCAACCTCATTAGGACGGATAACAATGAATACGTAAATGGTTGCTTGATACACAAGCAGTCGGTTTTCTCTCTCTCTCTCATTCGATTATATTTTAAATATCCTTCTGATTATGTAATTATATTTTGTTTGTTTCATTGTGTTCTTTCTTTTTTTATTTCATTTTGCCTTCCTTTTCGTTTTCTCTTATCCCTATTTAAGCGACAAGCAAAACTTTGTTGTTTCGATGGCATTTTCTACAATTCCGGACGACAAATTCTTTGTGTGCGCGGTATGTTGCGAATACTTTCGGCGTTCTTTCTGTCGTTCAGATCGGGAATTTCAATAGCTTTAAGATTTCTCTGTAAAACGCGGACCCATTTACAACAAGTACACTCAACCTGGTTTTTTGGCGATCTCTGGCGATTTTTTTGTGGTGCGAAAACTAGCTTAAGCCGCACAAAAAAAGGACCGCATAAAAACAGGTTTGACTATACACTATTACGGGATACGGAGCACCTATAAATATCCTACAACAATTCGCATAATGCAGTTATTCATATAACGATTTTTCAAATTAAGGCGTTATATGGGACGTGGTTGAAAAAGTGGCGCGATCTTAACCATTTTCTATAGTGTTCTCCTCGCAGCTAAGAGAAGTCCGAGCACCCAATTTCGTCAAAATATCTCGAAACTTGCGCTATGTGTGTTAAACTCAGTAATACAAAACGGGCAGACGGGCAGACGTCGAGTCCGAACGGGTCTCTGAATCGATCGGCATAAAAGAAGGTGGGCCTCCATCCCAAGTCCTTCAGGGTATCGCATACATCAGCACAAATTTTGTGTACCCATGCGCAACAAGTGGTGCAGAGTATGGAAAGCCATGTGTAAATCGGTTGAGTACTTTTTTACCCTATACCGGATATAGACGACCAATGCCTTATATGCCTTATAGCTGTAATGCATAAACATATGCAAATGGGTGTTTCAAAAGAAACCTACCAGAGCTTGGCAGCTCTGAGCGCGTGGTGTAGTCGTATTTTTACTTTTTGTGCAGATAGTTTGGTACGCCTTTGTTATTTTATACGGTTTTAAAGCCTTAACAATTATACAAGTGTTTGAAGCGTTATTTTCAAACATCTGCATTGGTCTTCGGCGTTTACAGTTCTTTTCTTTGTTTAATGCCTTTTCAATAGTGTGAAGTTTGCGTTCTGATTTAAGAAATCATTTCTGAAGACGTGACAAAGTTTTTTTGTTTTTTCTCTCTACACAACTCCTCTACTTTTGTCTGTTGCTTTCTGACATGGATTGAAATTTTTTATATTTACATTATGTGCAAAACTGGAAGAAACGCGGAACGCGGAACGCTCACACCACCTCACTTTTTCGATCTCTCTCTTTCTGCTTATTACTCATAAGGTAAACAAGACAGAATGTTGAAAATTTTTCATGACATTTCGATTATTAGTTTGCAAGCCATTGCTGACTTATTGACGCTTGTAGTTTGCTTTCGCAAAATAATGGAAAAATCTGAATTTCGTGAATGACGTAAGTGTAACGAGAATAATTTCGGAAGAAAATACGTAAGAAAGCAAAAAGTGTATATAGATGGAAGATGAGTCCGACCTCTTTGCAATTTTTAAGTCTTCATTTCATTTTTATGATCGAGTCATAAAATTTAAATCATATTTCATCACCCGAACACAAGAGAGTAACAATTTTTGTGGCTGCTAAAGCAATTATTTATATAAAATATGTTGTGCCACAATTCTGTTTGCTTTTTCACTTATTTATTCACAACCATGCGTGGCATGAGTGCCATAGAACCATTAGCGTTTACTTTTTTCCAAACACCTGCTCTCGTTCTGAGATGAATTTTAACCTTCAACATGCATGGTTGAAATAGTATAAGGTTTCTCCTAATGTTCAATTAGATAACATTTACTAATAAAACCCACTTCTACCGTGCGTACGTATAACAAAAGCCATATCTCTGTGCTTTCGTTAATAATGAGCATTCGTCACTAATTAAAAGAAATCGCAAAACTTTCTTTTGCGAGTGAAAAAGAAAAACCAAAAATTCCTATAAGTGGAACAATCCTTGACAGAGATTTCTTTTTCCTAATTTCTTATGGTTACAAACGCACAAATACATGCGGTAGACAATAAATTTATTACCTTCTGACAACTGTATAGAAAACTTTTGTCTAATAGTGTAGCATAATGTAACACGCACACGCGTGCATTTCAAGCACGTAACATTGTCACATCCCATGACAGTTAATGGTGTGTTCGTTTTAGCCTATATATGTGCTTGGAATTTTAATAAGTTAATATTACAGCCGTCATACGAACGCACTAATAAAGATACATGCAAACACTTCTGCCAATATTTATATGTAGAGTCAATACGAACAAAAAAAAAAGAAGAAAACATTAATTCAATTCATCGCAGTAATAAAAAATCCGGATAATATATATAAAATTCTACGATTCAAGTACAGATTACGAGAGCGCAATATAAAATGCGAAATTGAACGACAGTACGTATGCGTGTAATTGTTGTTTGCGGTGCCGAATATTCTGATTTTACTCGAAACATTATGGTTGTTGACACTTGTTCTTTATTTTCATAAAATATATGTTTTTACTACACTTTAGTACTCATATCTTTTACTCTTCTCCCTTTTACACAAACACATAAATGTATGTGTAAACATATAAATGTACGGCGATAGTGTGTGCAAACGTTGTCGTTCCGCCTGTAACAGTCAGATGCTTGGACAACAAATCCCATTTGTCATAACCCTGTTTTCATTAAAGTTCGATCTGTGGCGGGCATAAGCTTCCATTGCGTGAATTCCGGGCCTGATGATTGCCGTCTTTAATTTAAAATTGCAGTCAAAGAATTAAATGGTAAACAGAGGGTGTGCGGTGTGTGTCCACTATTTAGTTTATGTGTATTCCTCCCTTTAAACATTTTGTTTATTCCAGTCGCTATACACTATTGCGGTAATGAGCTTCGAATGTACCGGTCTTTGCTTTTGAAGAAAGCGATCTTGGCGGTTTTTTAATGCTGCTGGACTTGGATGTTGCCCCTCTTCATGATAGTATGTCCAAGCTTGAAATTTCCTGCTGGTTTTTGAAGCAAGCAATCTTGTCTACTAGTTGATAGAGGAGGATTCGAAGCGTGGCTTCTATCGTCCTATCTTCAGCCTTCAAATTTCTAGCCAAGGCTCCTCTGATAAGCCTCCTCTATCTTCGGCCTACAAATTTTCAGCTTTGCTTGACTTTAATAGCAAACTAGTGTTAAAGATGAAACTTTGCCTGAAGTTTTACTACAAAAAACATTCATAAGTGCTTTAAATAACGAATGGAACCGGAAACAGTTTGGCATTTTAATACCTTTCGATTTTCAAAAATAATCTCAAGAAAAAAAGGAGTGAGAGTTACGCAGGAAGCAGCAAAATCCCTATTTCTAAATCTCATTGAATAATTACTGTGAGGACCCAAAGTCGTATCCTCGTTTTGGCCTCACGGACTCTCCGTCTCTGGGGAGGGAGGAGTGCTAAAGTAAGAATAGATTAGGCATAGAATAGAAATAGCATAGGAATAGATTAGGAATAGGATAAGAAATAGCTTAAGAATAAATTAGGGATAACATAAGATAGAATAGGAATAGAATAAGATAATGATAGAATAGAATAAGAATAGCGTAAGTATAGGTTATGAGTAGGATAGAGAAGTTTAGTTTAAGGCAGTCGTTGTGAGGCTCTCAAACGGGCCAGGAGTGAGAGTCAGGCTCTTAAGCCGACAGGCCAAGTATTGGCTCTCACATTTGAAATTGATAATTCTCGCGATACTGTGGTTTTGTCATAGCTTTGGTTAATTTACTGAAATTCACCAAGTGTAATAAAATATGGAACTAATAAAGGAAAGGAGTAAGTCCCTGCAGATAAATAGAAATGTTCTTGTGATTCTTTCCCCCTGGGCCGCTGAGCTACCTCAGCCCCGGAAAGGGACGGAAACGTCCTCGCATTACATTATTAAAGGCAAAAGCTGCGTCAGTTTCTCTCACCGTCAGTCAGTTAATTATTGAATGAAATCTTCAAGAAGGGTTCTCTTCTTTGCTATGTCGCTTCACTTCTAGCGATGCCTCATTAGCGCACATTGTAAAACCAATTCAGAAAATATTAGCCGCCTGGAACTGGCTTGTGGTGTCATCCTCGCTTCCCTTTTATTATTGTGTTTGTATTCCGTGTGAATGCGAGGACGAGGTGGCAGCCACAAATACGCCTTTCAATAAAGACAAAAAGAAGAAAAAAATAAGCGATCATAGATTACTTTTTATTCTATGTCGTTAATAAAGGCCGACGAGAGAAAAAATTTTGGTTTCTATACAGAATACACTACGAAGGAAAATATACAAATAAAAATCCGCGATCCAAAAGTTAAACATTAAAGTCTACGTTATGAAAAGTAATGGAATAGCGTTCATACCGAGTTGGCTTATGAGAGTATTATCAGATAATTGGGAATTCGGGTTTGCAGTTAGTGCAACTTTGCAATTTTACGCCATGTTTGAGTAGAGGAAAATTGGTAGACAAGTTCGGGATTATTGCCAGTCATTCATTTCGTCATATCTGCAAATTTTTAATATGATTAACGTACAGTTGCTGCTGCCCGCAAGTATTATAGCTATAAAGATGTACAAAGTGCATGGAAAAGCTCTTAAATATTGCAATTTTTAATTGAACGGACTTAGACCGCTTAGAATATGAACGGTTCGTACATTTTTTAAATGTAGCTTTGGAGATAACACGTTTTACACATATGAGTTCATATAATATTTCAGGTGTGAACAGGCGGTTTTTTTTTTTAGGTTAAGGCGAGAAAATTAAGACAAAGATTAACATGCCATCGATAGTTTTTATGTATCTCCCCAAAAATTTCTCTTCTTATTGTTTGTATTACTGTATATCATATATGTCATATATATATCATATCATCATATTATGTACAAGTGTTGTATTTTTTTTCTACTGAGGAAATCAACAATTTTTGTCCGCTCTTTGTGACTAAAATAAAATCTATTATACGGCACCTTACTTGTGGTTAAAGGGGACATTAAGTTTGGAAGGATGTATGCAACGCTCACAAGAACTTGAGAAAGACTAATCATCAATTACACCGAACTAAGTTCGTGTGTCCATCTGTCCGCGCTGTTTTCTTGTGTTCAACGTGCAGGTCGTAGTTTTTAAGATATTCTTGTCTTGGCTGAAGGACGAATGCTGTTGAAAATGTCTCGGATAGGTCCTTCTCTCCGACCATCCATACAACGTCTTATTTTGAAAAGTCGTTAGACGAATAACTGCAGGGTAAGGAAGGGTGGGCAAACGTCTACTACAGCCCTTTTCTTGCTTTTTGTAAATGTTTGTGAGAAAAGGAAGAGTTTTGAACATCGATTAGCTGAGATGAGTCTGAAAAGGTTTTTCTTTAATCATAAGCAAAATCTTTGTGCTGAAGCACATAATATGGGTAAGCATCATTTACAGGTTACCTTTTTTTTAAAATTATGACAATGCAAACGATTTTTAGGGTTGTACTAAAAATTTGTTAAATGAAATACAAATTTCCTGATTAATGGTTCGGCTGTCAATAAGTAAAAATCTTCTAAATGAATATGATTTGTGCGGATTTGTCTGTGCGTTTCTCCTGGGCCTTGTTCTTTTCGTTTTTCTTGTCACAAGTCGCCTAAGTGCAAATGAAGGAAGGAAGGATGGACACGAAAAGCCCATTTCGAGAACAAGTCCGCCTCTCGGTCGGGAGGAGGGCTAAATGTATGGCCCTGTGATCGATCGATCGATCAATAGTTTTTGATTCAAATATAATAATTGGATAAATTTAAAGTTTAAACCCTACGCTATTCAATCTACTTTTTATATCGTTCTCGTCCTTAGAGCTTCCAAGCAGTGCACTCTTAAATAAAATTGAATGTTGTTCATAGGCGGGTTTATATGAAAATCTCGTGACTTCTTAACCGTTTCTCATAATTTGTGGAGCTTTCGACAGCAATTACTTAATGCCGAATACTCAACAATTTTCCTTTATGCTGAATAAATTTTTATAACCACTTAAGGAAAAATATAAAAAATACCAAAAAATAAATACTTATGAAATTAAATCACGTTTTTCGTTTACGTCCACCAATGTTAAAAATGCCAATTATTATATTATAATATAAGAAGAAGAAGAAGAAGAAGAAGGGCAAAAAAAAAAAGAAAAGCGAGATAAAATATCGCATACATGGATAGCGAAAAAGGGGGTTAAAAATGAAGAGAGAAAAAACTAAGGAAATATATGAACTTCGTGACACAACAGGAATGGCATGCCATTAGTAATAGCAATGGCATCTACAGCATAAAACGTCTGAAAGTATGAATTCGGTAACCAAGTAAGTAAAAGACTTGAATGGATGGATGAAAAGTGAGAATTAAATAAATTGAAAAATGTTTGAAAATGTGTAAAAAAAGTACAAAAATCTTCGCAAATAATTTAATGTAAAACTAGTTTACTTTAACTGAAGAAGAAGCAAAAAATGAACCAACTAAAAGCCCTTCCATTGCATGGACATCATGTTACTAACGAACTGTAAGAAAATTTTTATAAAGAAGAAATAGAAAGAAAGAATAAGTTCATATATAACCTAAGGTCATATAGACAGACTACAAATAAAACTTGCTTTTCCCATAGTCTATGCAGCAACTTTAGAATCTGTGTTCCTATTGGTAAGCACTTTAAGTTGCATTATGTAAGAGAACATTAGATAAAGTGAAATTTAAACTGAATTTTAAATGTGATATACGCGCACATACATAAAATAAAAAAAGTGGAGAAAAGTGAGAGAAAATTCTCATCAAATTACTTGATTTATTGTGCATACTTGAGCAAGACCAGATCGAACAAATAAACTTAAATTTTATTAAACGCTTTCCAGAAATCGTAAAAATATTTACGACACATACACTTACTGAACATGAAATGTTTTATTTTTTGCAAATACGCACAACATCACACAAACAGCGTTTGCAGGCTGTAGATATGTGCAGATTATATACAAATCTGTTTATCTAGCTTCACACGCCTTCTTAGCGAGTACGAATGAATAACTAATGTTTTCTTCTTCTTTTTTTTGCCATATTAATTAATATAATTAACAAATGCGAATAACATAGGATCCCAAAATATTAAATTTCCAGAATATTGCAACTCATTTCTCGTTTCGTCTACACTTGATGTCGATAATAGCTTTCTTTGTATGGTTTTACATATCATTAGTTCCCCTTAAGAGGACCAAGTCGTCTTTAATTCGGTTCGGTTATGAGCCATATGTTTTTATAAGCAGTTCAATTTTATCACGTTGGCTACTCCGCGGAATTTATGCCGTTGCGTACTTACGCTTATGTTTCCACTTGCAAACTTTCATCTATTTGTTGGTAGTGTTCTTAGTATTAAGTTAGCTGCAAGTCATTTCTTATTTATTAGTCCTTTTAAAGTGTAACAATAATGAAGTTTTCATGTAAGAACTGAATTATAAAAGTTGCAAAAAACTTTCAAGCTGCTAATAACGTCTAAGCTAATGAAAAGCTCACCAGAACTGTGATCCTGTAACTTCTGCAAAGGCGTTTCGATTTCAATTCGCATCAAGTGTACACAAAATACTATATGCTTCTCTAAACAGGGACAGGGAAAGATAATAAGTTATGAAATGAACTCGAGGAAGGAGTGTCGATGAAATTGAGTTAAGTTGTATCGCTAGGACTCATTTAGACCATAATTAGCTCGTTTTATTTAAGGTGAAAAGAAGTTACATTTTATAATACTTCAGCATAAAGCAAGTCTTCAACGCGGTCAAAGAGGCTCGAACTAAAATTCTATATCATTCCGTCGCCAGATAATGATAAACCATGGGCAGTAGTCTTCTGCAGTAGTCTCTTTTTATACTCTGCACCATTTGTAGTAGGAGGGTATACCAAGTTTGTGCGGATGTATGCAACACCCAGATGACCGGCTTTTATTATACCGATTGATTCAAACTCACTTTCTGATTTGATTAAAGTTTATGTCCGTCTTCTTTTTTTGGGTACAACCTACAGGTAGTAACTTTCTAGACATTTTGATGAAATTTTCTGCAGCGTTTTGGCTCAAGAACGGAAGCCGTTGAAAATAGCGCGCTTGCAAAGTTTGTGAATATATATACGATTAGTAAAAAATGCACTTTTTTTTTCTTAGTGGCTTAAAAATTTGTTTGCAGGCCGCTATCTAAAATACCTCTTTTTATACTCGATAACCGGTAATAATTGTCCAAAGGGTTTACCACGCAATTACCACAAATAATAAATGTGTGGGCTCCCGATATTTTGTCTATAGATGTAATTACATAATTTTATTGAAAATTTTCTCTTCTTTATCACAAACTCGTAGATGCAATCATTTTAGTTTATTGGGCAGTTTCCTCTGCACGACAAACTTGTTAATCATGAGAAGACGCGATCAAAGCAAATGCTTTCTTCTCTTTCTTTTTTCCCTTTCAAGGTCATCGCACGGTATTTTGTTGAGTGTTTTCTGCTTGATAACCTTTTAACTTAAAATTTAACACTTGATGCTTTTTTTTGATAATTTTCCAGCGGTGAGAATTCTAATGGTCAGTCATACTAAGCAAGAATAATGCAGACAGCCCCACTAAAGAGAACGCTAGCCATTGCCTGCGTCTGGGAAAAAATACTTTTTATTCGAAGACCTAGCGAATGAAGTAACATGAAACCTGTTGTAAGGTGTAGCAAGGTGCACGCTTCACAGTAGCCTCTATACGGTGCGAATTTGATACACTTCGTTTGATGACATAGACAACAACAAAAATTATTAAAAAAGGTCTTTTCTTAGTTAATTAGTTAATTAGCAAAAATTTTGCCATTTCTTTACTTATTCAAAACTGTAATTACAAAAGCATATCAAAAATTATCAATTCTTTAACATTTGTAGTAATGTTTTGATATTAAAAATGGGAGTCATTTACAATATTTTTCCGAAATTTAAAAAAAAAATATAAGAAAAACAAGAGCTTTTCCCATTTAAAACTATAACACTTTCACTACAAAGTGCTTTATGTGATAAATGAATAAAAAAAAAAATGCAGAAAAATATTCCCTTTATGTGCGAATGCATTATATTTTGTGTGAGTTACCAAAAATATACACTGTACTAAAGTTTTATCTTTATGTTTAAATAAACCAACACATACCGTAGCATATATTATAAAAATGCTTTGTTAAACCTCATCTAAATACTTTGAACAAAATTATTACGGCACCCAACAGCAAGCAACCCAGCAAGCGAGCAACAAACCAACTAAGCATCACCACCGATCCCTAGCAGCAAGCGTGAAGCCAAGCATCATTGCCATGTTATAACACCGCCTCCTCTCTCTCTCCCTCTCTCTCTTTCTCTCTCTGCCAATAACATTATTATTCTTAACGCCGCACTTAACTAGCTTTAATATAGTGCTTACTTTTCCCTTTTAGTTATCAAACAATCTAAGCATTCCGCTAGTTCGACGTTGCTATATATATATACATGTATGTACGAATGTACGAGAACGAGTGTAAAGTGGGGAAGAAAAAATATCATTAAAATAAAGAATACACTTTGCAGCGTATATTAGCCACCAAATAACACAACCAAATGACAGCATTTGCTATACTTATACAGCAACTTAATATAAAAGCGTATTAGCGTGTGTGGATTTGGTGTGTGTGTGTGTGTGTGTGTTGTTTAAGGGTACTTGAACAAATGCAGAGTTTTCTCTCGGTATATGTAAATATTATCCTAACGTCAAGCGTAACGATTACCTAACAAACTTTTTTATGTTAAATCATTTTAACTAAAAATTCTCCCTATTATTCTTTATTTATTTATTTTTCATTTTTTCATTTTTTCATTTTTTTTCCTTTTTTATTTCTTTTTATATGCCATCTAACCGTTTTGCGTTTATCATGCAAATTTACATGTAACACATACACAAACAAAATTATATATGTAAATATGAAATCAAAGTGTGAGTGCCATGCGTTCGTTATGTAAATAAAAACGTATACAACACATTAGTTTAAACGATTTCTAAAAGTTTTTATTTCTGTAAGAAAAAAAAGCTGGTTTTTAAAGTAGAAAATTTAAATATGAGAATGAATTCATTAAAAAGTATTTTTTAATTTAATATTTGTTTGGTATTTGAAATTATTACTAAACTTTTAATCGATCCACACACACACACATTCATTCACTTATGAATACATTATGCCGCAAATGCGGAAAAAAAGTTTTACGAGTTTATTGCGTCGAATCGTTGAAGCCCTTTGTCAAAAGCAAATGGTTTCACATTATACCTGTAAACCGATCAGTGGGTATCATTATCCTCCTAGCTTTGGATAAAGATATATACTCAACTTCAATAATCTCTGCCCATGGAAAGAAAGCAAAATGCAATATTTGTCCGCTTTGTGTTGTCTATGGTTTTGTGATGCGACATCAATACATCGACACATGAACACAGTTAAATAAGTTTGTTGATACGGGGATATGTGTATATAATAAAATATATAAAAGTAAATAAAAAAACACGTAAGAAAATTGTATTCGGTCATGGTCGAATCTTTTATACCCATCACCATGATCCAAAAAAAGAGGAATCAGACTAAATTTTCATACTCTATAATAATGCGTGGGCGCGGCTGATTTTTTCCATTTTAAGCACAAAAGTGGAAATTTGTATGGTGTATGTTGTGTTGTGTTTTATGAGTAACAAGCAAAAACACGGAGAGCAAAAGTGTTCATAGTTTCTATACCTATTACTGAAGAAATAGTGGTATATTCATTTTGTCGAAACGTTTGCAACGTCCAGAAGGAATCATCAGAGGCCCCATAAAGTGCGTATATCCTTGATCAGCATGAAACTCTACATCAATTCAAGTAAGTCCGTCTGTGTAATGGCTGTTGTACACATTCTCCTGGCCGTAAAAATGAAGCTTTCGACTTCAAATTTGACAGAAACATTGGAGGTTCTTGACCGCAAGTTGGCATTGATAAGGGGCCAAATAGGTCCAAGGACAAGTCACAGCATCTCTGTGTTTCAAAAGGAATAAAAATCGGTATTTTGCTTATTACTCATGAACAATTGCAAATTTGGACGTATATTCTATGGCCGGTGCTATAGCACCTTTATAAAGATGGATATAATTGACCACGCCTACCCAATGTTACAGTGTATTAAAATTCAATTTTTTTTCCATACCTGCATAAGGCGCAAAACCTGGCTTCAAAAACTCAATCAGGTGTTTAGATTCTGCGCCTGTTTCAAATTCGGAATGCACTTAAGCATGTCCATCTGTTCATCGGTCAAACTGTGCAGTTTTTATGGTACACATTTTTCCGAAGGCAAAAGAGAAGAGGTCACCAACAAATCTGAAAAAGAGTTTGAAAATGGGCTAAACTGGAGGGAGAGGTCAACAAAGGGAGTAGTCTTTGTGAACGTTCGAATTGAAAATGCGGACGTTGGGTATTGTGAGAAACACCATTGCTGATAGGTTTCTCTAAAGGCGGGCAGTACGACGATTCATGTCCTGGATATATCTGTGCATAATTGTAGGAATGATGTCACATATGCGTGTACCACGCTGAACGTCCGAGAGAAGTGAGGAAAGAGATATGAGCGTGGTGGCCGCGGTCGACTGGGTGTGTGTTTAATTGGTAAGTGTTATGGTTTTACCGTTTGACGGCTGTGGCTACGATCAAAGTACATTCTACTGCATTTGAGATTTGGACTCGTGAACACTAACTTGGCTATCGCGATTCTAATCTACTTAGCTAGTCATGCGAATTTTCTATGGGAATGGGAATATAGTAATTTTATGACTTGTTTCGTTCGACATGAGCTTTCGATTTTTGTTTTTCGTTATTGCATTTGCTTCGACATTTTTCGTTAATGAAGCGAACACATATTTTGTAGTGCGTACGGAGCTTAGTTGCGAAATGGGAAAACAGGTAGACTTTCATTCTTTAGTGGCCCATGCTTGCCTTGAAGTCAATATAGAATACTTACCGTCTGGACGATGAACCGTAAGCGCAAAGGTTTTTGTTAACTGCATTTTATTCGGCAAGACGGGATCGTTTTTTTACCCGGAGTTTTGCATGATCCTGAAAAATAATTATTTTAATAAAAAATTGAATTTTTTTTTTATACCCGCCACTGTAGGGTGGGGGTATACTCATTTTGTTTTTTTTATAATGTATGTAACACTCAGAAGGAAGCTTCGAAGACCCTATAAAGTAAAGTGAAATTCTGAGTTGATTTAGCCATGTCTGTCCGCTTGCGGATCTGTCTGTCTGTGGGGTGTTTGTTAGTGGCACTCTCCTGGTCGCAAAAATGAAGATATCGACTTCAATTTTGGTAGAAAGTTTAGAAGTTTTTAAACACAGGTTGGTATTGAAATTAGCCGAAATTGGTCAGAAGAGAAGCCCGCAGTGGAGCTTAAACTGAACGCAACTCCGTTTTTAACAAAATATTCATGGGCGTTGGTTCTTTTCTCAGAAACTATAACACTGTACTCTTTATGTGCAAAAATGGAAAAATCCTTCATACCCACACAAAGTTACAAATGATTAAATTTTGTTTTTTTCACTTTTTTGAAGCTTTACTCTTATTTACCATAAGGCAAACAAATGAAGTTACATTATCTGCCTAAAAATAGATTAATTCCAAAAAGGAATTCGGTAGAAGCCGCGATTAGTTTTCTCTTAATAATACCAGCGATATGGGTATCAAATAAAAGAAGTTGGGGAGTAGAATGCGAAAAGCATGGTGGTGGGTATGTGAGATTGGGAACATAACTTTTCCATTGGTGTGTCTTTACTTTTGTTGTATTTCAGTCAACACGGGCAGGCTAATTGAACTTTCAAAATTGAGGAGCAACGAGATCTTAAATTTCAAATATTTATCTGATGTATATGCTCCCTAAGTCATGGTTCCGGTTGTTGCCAAGGCAATGTCTTGTCTTTCCACTGTTGCTGTTGGCACAATTATTGCAAATTTGCAAATTAATTTCATAAAATGTTGACACAAAAAAATAGAAATTTCGGGAGATTTTCATACCTCGAAACATTTAAATTCAATAAATAAATTATTCACAATATAAAAAGCAGATTATTCGCTTTTTCCCTCTCTTTTTCTGTCTCGCAGTACTTTGATTTGCTTGCAATACCGACATGCTCCATAGATATGCAATGGTAGCCAACCAACTGCTTTAGTACATTATGCACTTTATGGTTTTTATACCCATCGCCAAAGGATGAGGGGTATAATCATTTCGTCATCAAGCATCAAATTCTAAATCGACTTAAGCATGTCCGTCTGTCTGCCTGTGCGATGTCTGTTGTAAACATTCTTCTGGCTGCAAAAATAAAGCTATCGATTTCAAAGTTCGCAGAAACATTGAATGTTCATGCACGAAAGTTGGTGACGAAAATGGGCCAAATCGGTCGAAGGTCACGGACAAAGTGCCATGTAAACTGAGAACACTTATGTTTTTCAAAGGGAATAAAAAATTGTTTTTGCTTATTACTCATAAACTATAGGCAATAAATGTGCAAAAATTTGAACGCATATTCTATGGGCGATGCTGGAGCTTATCAAAAAAAATTGATCAATACTATAGAGTAGCCAATATTATACTGTATCGAAATATGTTATTTTTTTCAATACCTTTGAAGGGGGCAGAATTAAGCTTTAAAAACCCCACAAAGTGTACAAATTCTTCATCGGTTTCAAATATTTCTCTCTGTTCATCTGTCTGTCTGTGCAACTGTTTAGGATTCGGGGTAAGCATTCTCCCGTTACCGAACATAAATATCTCGCCTACAAAATTGCAAAAGAATTTTAAAGGGGCCTAAGCTTTTCATAGGATACGCTCATGATACCCACACGCCTATGCGACGAAAACTCTTATTTTGAAAATAGAAAAAATCGGCTACGCCCACTCCAAATTGCGGAACGTAAAAACATGGTTCTCTTCTTGTCTTTGTTGTGTTTAGGATAATGGTGATGGGTATAAAAGATTCGGTCATGACCGAATAAAATTTTGTTGGTTGTTTTTTTTTTTTTGTTGTCCAATTCGGCCAGAAATATATTTATGCGAAACATTTGCACAATCCATATTTTAGTTATTCACTTATAATGCACTTTCTGCTAACTAAACCTAACATTAATGTGACATTAATTTCAACACCATTGGTCGGGTCACTTTACTTGCTGGGTGCTTGCATGATTTGCGTGAAAATGTAGTTTTCAGTAAATGCATTTTGATTGCAAAATTGCCAATGGAAATCTATATGAATTCTTTTCAATCAATAATCTTGTATCAATATATATATATATATATATATATATATATATTATGAATCTATAATCTAGTTAATGAAATTCAGTTCTCTTTGGAGGAAATAAAGTGTTTCCTAAATCCGCAAAACATTTTTGTTTTGAGTGCGAGAATTTACTAAATGTTCTCTGATAAATCAGATTCCTTATTAAGGATCATAAACAATTATTTTTCAATTATCCAGAAATGATATATAATAAGGATAAGGTGATCGATCGAGACAATCACTTTTACGAAGGTAGTTGCATGCGCTAGCATAATAAGTTTTGCTTACTATATAAAACTATTAGTGATGCAAAAGATTCTAAACGCAATCCTGCTTTGTCCATGGAAACACTGTACGGTGCAAGCCTTCGCAGATAGCAAGTGAACTATACATCTTTAAGCATTTGAAACTTGTAACCTTTTTCCGGTACCATCTTTTCCAGGTTAATCTGCTGCTTTGGCTGCTTTAATTTTTATGTAATTTTGGGTATAGCTTCAAACTAAAATTCTCCATGGTCTCCCTATTAGGACGTCCGGAGAAAGTAATTAAAATCGACAACTTTTTCTTAAAACCAATGTTTCATAAAATGGAACGATGGTTACTAAACGCATGTTCAAAAAAGTCTTGGTTCAGTTTGCAAGCGCAAAATTACGACCTGTAGTGATATGGGGAAAGGAAAAAAAAGTCGTTGTATTTGGAGAGATGCCTCCACATAAAAACCCGCACATCAACATATCTATCTGTTTTTATGTACATAGATATGTGTGTACATATAGCATATTAGCAAATATTAGCAAAATAAATTAGTGACATAAATCTTCACATCAATACCAGTACGCAATTATATATATGTATACAAATATGATATATAGTACGACAAGGGTATCGTTTCCGAAATGCGAACTTAATGCCAATCTGATTGACACGCTAAATGTCCGCCGAATGTACAAAAAGGAAGAATGTAAAGAAAAAAGAATAAAAATAATTCATGTTAAATTGTTGTCGAGAAATGACCAGGCACCAGGCTGAAGCGGAAGGAAACTCAGTGAAACGAATAGACGGTAGGACTAAGAATTTCAACTAGCAGGGTTGAATGTGTGATAAGAATGAGAGATAAATACCGGGGACAATATGCTATACGCTATGCAACTTAATTCCTAGAACGGACCGACGGGTTGCTTCGACACGGCGATAAATAAAAAATGGTAGTACATCACAGGCCCACTACTTTTCTCTCTTAGTCTTTATAGTGCACATCTAGGTAGCATTGAACCTTTTAAATTTGGTTTTCAAAATTGTAGCATGAGTGAATAATTTCGACTAAAAAACGATCACGGAATTCAGTACAATTTTCGCCATAAATTACTGCACAGTTTGCGTTTGTTACTTGTTGACATATAGTATCAAAGCAACAACATGTAGATTAGACAACGCAAATCTATATCAACCTAAAAGCCTATTAAAACCATCTCAGATCCGTAGAATTTAGTATCAATTATGATTTTTTCATATGTAGACAACCTTTTTTCTCTTCTCTAAAGAGTGAAAATCCCGGCACTTCTTTTGATTGATTTGTGGTCAAAAAATTATCCAAAATACGAAGTAAAGCAAAGGCAAGTCAAGGTCTCAACTGAATTGCTAAATTTCCATTTTCACAATAACGTTAACTGGGCTCCCACACCGACTTGGACGGGGAGAGATACATCACCCAAAATCGGGTTGAAAGTTGGCGATTATCAGGAACGCATGCACCTTATGGCAATTGCGTTTTATAATTAACTCTAGTTGTTGCAAATGAACTTAGAAAATTAGTATACCTTATGCAAAGGTAGAAACTATGCATATAAACCGGAGGAAAGTATAATACATATATATATTTGCTATATGAGAGTAGCTGCATATGTGTTTGTAAATTGTCTGTATAAAGCAACAGTAAATGCTGATATATCAAATCTGCTGTTGAAATACATATTGTTGCTATCAGACAATTGTTAAATGTGCATTGTTCTACAATATTGCCATTGTTTGCCAAACAAAGAAATAAAAACTACTTATATCAGTTACTTAGTCTAGATTCTAAAGCAGAAATTCTAGTCAACAGCAATTCACATCGAATTGTTCTACAAACCTTTACTAATGTAAAAATAAAGTCATCACATCCCAGTGTTATTTATTATGTACTCTACAATATGCACGCTTTTAAGAAGACTCTACTAATTATATAACACCCAGAAGGACTTGAGATACATCCATCTTTTATTATATGGTTCAATTCAGAATCATTTTCTGAATCAATCTGTGCGTCTCTTCGCCTACTTTTCTTGTATTCTACTTATAAATATTTTAATGAAATTTGGTACAATAACGTTTTTTGGTCCAAGGAAGAACGCTATTGCAAATGAAACGACTCGGGCCACTTTTTCAACCATTTTCCACATAAAACCTTACTTTGAAAAGGCATTAGATGCGGGCGATGCCGCATATTTTATGGCTATAGGGTTTTTCCTTGTTTTTCAAGAATAGATTAAAGAGTAAGTTAATAGTAGGCAGTCACATTACCTTAAACTCGATAACTGCCTTACGACGAAAACACATATAAGAGTTTTTTTATAATCATAAAATAATTTAACTTGATTTTCTCTCTAAAACGAGCATTAGAATATACTCCTCACTGTGAATTATATCACATAACAACGTCACACAAAACTTTGAAGAATCTAAAATCATCATAACTAAAATTAGGAATTCAATTAGTGGGATTCGATGTAGTCATGTCAATCCTTCCGCCTTACTCCCAAATTTTGCGTTTCTCTAATCGTACAAATGTAAGTTAACCGCTTACAAAAGCCCTCATAACGGACAACCCATGTGATGGGTGTCGTCTCAAGTGGTGAAAATAGAACAAAAATCATTCAAAATATGATTAGTTTTAACAACCAGGTTCCAATTGGCGTGAAATTCTAGTTACAGCAAAAATATTTATTTTGAGAACACAAATTTATTCCTTATTTTGAACTTAAGCTACATACAGCCGCAGAGGACAGCAAACAATTACTTTCTTTAATCTTGAATACTAGTTACACGAGTACACTGCCGTAATCTACATATTTGGAATCGCCGATGCTTATAGACTTTGTTTTCCCGATTGATATCCAGTTCATAAGAACTCAGTTAACTCTGGTTTTCTTAATACGGTTGATGACATACACCTTATCGCTTCTCACAAAAGGCCTCTAATATATACAAAATACAATCGTTTCCTTTGTGCGTGGGGTAGTCGATAGTTAATAAAATTTGCCGGAGTCGTCGCACTTTGTCGCTAACAACTGATTCTTTCCTTTATTATATATAAGGAAAGAATATATTAGTGCGGACGTATGTAACACGCAGCAGGGGTTAATATAGACGCCCATTTTATTATACCGATCGATTCAAAATCACAATCTGAATTGATCTAAACTTGTCTGTCCGTCTGATGTCTGTCCATGTAAACTTCGTATTTAACCTAGAGGTCGCAATTATTAAGATGTTTTGATGAAATTTGATACAGGGACGTGTTTTGACCCAAGGACGAACGCTATTGAAAATGGTTCGGATCGGTTCACTTTTTCGACTTTTCATAACGCCCTATTTTGAATCGTCGTTATATGGAAAAAAAAGTTGTATTCTAAATTTGCATGAAAAGTTTGGATCGGCTGAGAGAATTTTTGAAACCCGTCTCATAATAACGAAAACTGAAGGTCATACAACAAAAAAGTATAATTTAACATAAAAAAATTAACTGCATCAAATTTGGATCATCTCGGCCTATTCTTTGGATCATACCTTAACAAGGTTTTTCACAGAGCAGAAAACTCTAAGTTTCAATATGTGGTGATGAAAGTTGACTTATAATAGTAATTTCATACAAAACGCAACTCTACAAAATTTGGAGCATCTACGTGCATATTTAGATCCCGCCATATGTAAGGATTAAACTGTGTACTACATTAGATTGCGTTTTGGAGACGCTTTCCCACAAATACACACATAACACATAAACAATATGCCTCTGTATATAAAAACAAGATATAATTTTTGGGTTCTATAACAAAAATAAGAATTGTGTTAGACAATGTGGCGTAGGGTATATAATGGTCGGCTCTGCCCGATTATAATACTCTTACTTGTTTTTACTTATATTAATTTTAATTTGAAATCATCTTTCGATATCTAAATCTCTTGAGCTTCCTATCTTCTTTATAAATATCGTCCAATAACAATTGTCTCAAAGTTCAAGTTTTGATCCCTCCAAGATGCAGTATTTCTTGAAAAATTTGACAACTCCACTATTTATTTAAACGTTTTTGAAAATAATCTGTATTTTAATAGAGTAACAAAACCATGCTAAAGAATTCGTGGTTTTATGATTTATTTCCGTTTTTGGGTAAGGAAGAGAGACATAATGCTACCAAGACCTATAATCAAATATGAAGTTAATCGTATTTTTCTGACAAAATAATCGATAAACGGAAATTGAATGCTCAAACTGCAGATATTTTTCATGCTATGTTCAGCAAGCAAATCATAAAAAAACAATTTTAAATTTATTGCTTCAGTTATTCGCAAACACGCATCACAGGCAGCGCAAGTTTCCTTCCTTTTATGCTGTTCTTTGCACACGTTTTTCCGTTCATTTACCTCCCTGTTCGCTGGAACTAATCTAAAAATTCAAGCACAAATTCGCAACTTAGCAATTGCGCTCTTTGTGTGGTCTGCAGATCAAGTTAGAAAATGATGTCATGCATGATTACGTTAGCAAGAAAAGAAGAAAAAAACAAAAAGAAAAAAAAAAAAAAAATGGGGAGAAATCTAAAATAGGCCCTGGGGCCTCTTGTTGATGGCGAATAAGATTTTGAAGCAAATAAGGTAAGGATAATGTCATGTAGAAGAAGGCCATGATAAAAATGCAGAATTTTGCGGACTTTGCATCCGCCATCAAATATACACATCTTTCTACTGTTTTGTAAGGTACAGAGCAACTCGTTAGTCAAGTAGAGCCATTCATCATCAGAATGAAAGGTGTATTTATCGATTTATCCCTCTATCTCCTGATCTTTCGAAATTACGATTACAGAATATAACAGTTTGCTCTGCATCCTTATATTACGTCCTCGGTTAGAATGTGAAATTTGATCTTAAGCAAATGCTTATTAAAAAATCGAAACAGGAGCTAAATCCCTTGAAGAATTCGCACACGAGCAACTACAGATATATAAAGATGACGTAGTATCGAAGTTTTCTATCTAGATGCACGCCATCTTTTGCTAATTCGTTTTCTATCAACTACAGAGCATTTGCGCCGTGGCACGTGAAACATTTTTATTTCGACGACGATTCTAAGACGTTTTACCGATATTTTCTATTTACTCACTCGTAGGGACAAATTAAGGTCAAGTAAATAGTTTTGCATACTGTTTCTCTTTTTTTTCAATCATGATTGATGCATATTTTAAACCGTAGAAAGAGAGTACAATAGTAATAATCACTTATAAGATTTTTATAGCATAACTTTTATAGCTTTAACCATTTAAAACAGAAGAGATTTTTTGAGTGCCTATGGATATGAAAGGATTTACAAGGATTTATAAGTGAAGGTATAACACTTATGAGCTCGTAAAACTTTGGAAATTTATGCTTTTTAATGCGACGTATCCTTGTTGAGGGTGTCTTTCAAAACAGTAAGTAACACATTTGCCATAAGCAAACAACACTCGGAAGCTTCACCTTTGATACAACCGTCAATAAAAATGTTTATAAATCTTATGTACCATAAATATATTTGTATACGTATTACGTTTTCAGGCACACATAACAAACTGCTAGCTAGTAGCTACGAAGTATTAGAACTTTCCTTAGGAAAATGCCTTAGTGATTTAGATGGCAGAGAGTACAGATTGCACTAATTCAGGCCAATGGTCATGTGATAGCTTTCCAGCTATAAGATGTGGGAAAAGCTTTTCATTTCATTTACTCACTTGGAAGATATTGCACAGAATAGTACGAAGAGGAAGTAAAAGAAATTTGTGGTGATTGTCACTTGATTATTAATTCTGGTATTTAACAGATGGTGTTTTCATGCTTTTACTTTTCGAAACTTCGATATCCACAATGTTTTGTAGAGTGAATAATTGGGTCACAGCAAAAGTATATTATCTGCGGCCAAGTCCAGTATATTCGGACCAGATCTAGAAGTAAGATTGTTTGACATCGCCAAAGATTTAAACATGCATCAGCAAATAGTTATACAGAATTTCAAAATAGAAGGCTGCAAACCTTGAAAACTTGTTGCCGATGATAAGACTCTAAAAAATGTATTGGATTAAATTTCTGTGTTTCATTCTCTTCTGGACAAAAAGAATCCGATGCATTTTTGTCAGGGGTGTGAAGGGGAGGTAAAAATTGAACCATCGATCGTGAATGAAAGTCCACCACACTCTGAAAAGCGGGTAAATTACGTTGGGTACGAAACTTGTGACTCTGCCAATAACTCTGGCGATTGTGTGAAAGGGACGGCTATAGATCGCTTGAATTTCAAACTTATCAAAAAGGTAAGTAAGTAGTGTTAGTAGTGCGTTCACCTCATAGGTAACTAGTCTACGTAGTGTCTTCAGTAGATAGGTAAGTAGTGCATTTAGTATGTTCATCTTATAGGTAAGTAGATAGTGTGTGTTATATATCCGCTTTGTAGATGTATAAACAGCTTAAGTAATATCCACTACGTAGGTTACTAAGTATTGTAAGTAGTATATTCGTCTCATAGGTAAGTAAGTAGTGTAAATTGTGTAGTTAGTGTATCCACTCCAAACATCTTAAATGACGGTGAGCTGGTGTTCGAAGAGGCATTTGCATCTTTATCGATCGTACACTGTAGCAGACAAGTAGAGAGTGGCGATCATTTTGTAATGTCTTGATAAAAGAGAGCGCATTCATTGTTATTGGATTCAGTTCTGATAAGAATGAATTCCACCATAGATTGTTCCATTTTGATTTTCAATAGCTCAACACTTTTTGAACAATCCACTAGTAAACAATTTTGTACTTATCGTAAAAGAAACACTTTTCCTACTCCTTACCGTAATAAAGTTTATTTCACGAGTAATGGTAGCGGCTACATAGGGTTTAGCATACATCGTCGATTATGCAAATCTACAAAAATTGTAAAAATAATGGTAGTTTCCCTTTTTATCTATGTATTTTTTAAAAACTTCACCTATTTACAGGTAAGAGTGTATGCACATAAAACTTTACACGCCTTTATGTTCGTTTGGTGTTGTATGATTTAACAATAACTTAAAAATTCATGTCAAGGAGAACTCGTTGTAACAGAGAGAAAACATTAAATCATGCATACGTATATACATGCATAAACGCATACACACACACACACACACACACACACAGGCAAACCCGCATGCAGTCATGCAAAAAATGTTTGTGCATATTTAAGTAAATAAATGTCATAGCATCTCTATGCGTACATGTGGGCTGAATGAATATTTTGCTGTTTTCACTTAGAGGTTGTGGGTGGTGTAGTGAAATTGATGCTCAGCAAATAAATTTTCAACAAAATGTGTCGCTTTGCGTCTGAAGTGGTAAATTACAATTACACACACAAACGCAAACATTTGCCAGAACCCACGTATGCTCAAACATTTCAAGCCACACATTCTTTCCCATCATCGTATGCATATAAAATAAACGTCATGCTATTGCTAAAGATAAAATAAAACATTTCCCGAAGAGCACAATATTGCCAAAAAAAAAAAAAAACAATTTCATTAAATGCATGCACACATCCCACCAAGTTTACCAAAGCAAATTTTAATGCACATTAACGCCCGACATTACGCGTGACATTGACTGAGTAGGTACAAAATACTTCACGGAACACATAAAGAAATTCGTTTAAAAATTTTTGAACGAAAAGTGAAACTCAAATAAAGTTTCTTCGTTGCAAAGCAAACCTCTTTAAAATGTGTTCTAAGTTTTTTTCAAGTCATTATTGATTTATACGTCTACACGCAAATGTTGTTTATTATACTCATCAACGAAGGTTACGGCTAGGGGAAGGAGTGTTGGGCGGCATTAATGTTGTCAAAAGAGAGCTTCGGACACTCTGTAAATTGTATGCATCCTTGATCCAGTATTAAATCTTCAGTCGATCTAGTTCTAGATATGTCTGTTTGAATTCCGAGACGGCCTAGACGTGTCACCTTTGTCCTAGGGTAAGTTCATAGCTTATAAGTTAGAAAATAAATATTATCATGAAATTGGTAGGGTGATCGCATTCGAATTATGTCACCTTAAATGCAATTATTTTCGTGGTTAGCAATGCCAAGTTTTCGAAAGTGAGGTTAGATTGAAACGACCCTTGTCGTTTCCGGTCTTTCCAATCGAACCGTCAAGCAGTGCGGAACAAGTGACTTAAGCCATATGGCTCGAGGCAAGTGTGGGATTTTGAGGAGCAAACAGTAACAAGCTGACATAGACATTTGGGTGACCGTTCCCCGATTTAGATGTAATCGTGACTTTAACACTGCATTGATATAAGATTTTGATTAGTTAGAGAAAAAACCATGATGGTTATTGTAATGAAGAGGAAAATTGAGACTACGTATGTAGAAGTCGCAGAGGTTAGTCGGTTGCCCGCGCTACACAAAGAAAACATTGATGTAAAAATTGAAATATTGTTAGGAAAATTCCATATTTGATATTTTGAGTTTTTGTGAAAATTAGTCGATTTTCTAAGATACAAAAGCAGTATGCAGGCTGTCGTTGGGGTGTTCACAACCAAGCTCAGCATGTTACTCAATTGAACAAAAAGAGTTTTATCACCAATTAGTGAAACATAACCTATAAATCAAAAATCTAAAAATCTAATAAAAATCATCTAATAATTCAACATCACCAATAATTCTTAAAGCTTTGAAATTCAAAACTTAAATTATGTTACTGGATTATGGGTCTAAAGTGAAACATGCAGGCCTAACCCATTTCTTTCTACAAAAAAAATAAGACATAAAAGTCTAAACAAATGGGAAAACCAAGTACACATCAGCTGGCGACAGCAGGCGGAAATTTAGAGGAAAATGTCGTGATGAATTTAGGTAATGGTGTGAAAGGCCTTATAAACACAATAGTTACGGAAGACCTGGTCAGTCGAGAAGTGAGTCGAGTTAGTTGAGAGTGTCGAGTCAAGCGATTTGAATTCCGATATTCGAACGGACAAGAGCAGACCGCGAGTTAAGGCGTTGTAAATTTAAGTTCCTCTAAATAATTTGTAAATAGATCTCCTAAGAATTGTAAGTAAAATCTACATTATCCTAAAAGTCACAAGTCAACGGTACGAAATGAATCTAAAAGGAAGTTGAATAAAAAACGTGAGTTCAAAAAAAGCACACAATATGTAAAAAAAGCTGGGGAGATTACTAAGTTAGTA